>JAYESA010000297.1:0-245000 GCA_036927795.1 Iris macrosiphon
AGACTCAAGAAGGGGGTGTCCCATACGCCTACTAGATATCTTCCCCGCCCACTGGAGATATACAAGTCGTGAAAACGACGTGGACATCTCGTATAATGATGCAAGTCTCCATAGAAATAACAACTAAGCTAAATACCGTTACACGTGTTGCTCACACTGATGGCCAGTCGCGCATGAGGCACGCGTTCCTACATGAACTCACTCTGTGACGTGTAATGATACGTGTCAAGGCCTGGGAAGTTATATCAATAACTTCACAACTTTAGGTGGGTCTACTAGACACTAAGTCAGATACTACTCCTAACGTCAACGTCTTCGTTGACTGCACCCGAGTCTGCTCGGACGCGCACATTTATATAATGAATAAACATGTAACTAACAATAATTGAATTTAAACAGTACAACAAGGCAAGGTATACTTGCCTGGCAAGAGAGCTGCAAATATAATGTCCAGATGTCAAATACCAAGTGTCAGAACTATGGCCTCAGAATAAATGTCTTCGGATACTGAAATAAACATCACTGACAGTCTCAGAAAATATCAAATAGCTAGAAACGCCTGTCCTTAAGTCCAATTTGGACACAGGGGCAAAAATGACAGTTTCTGGTCAAAGCGGGGTCCACATGTGGGCCGCTTTGCACCGAAAAATGTGTCAGGGTCAAAGGTCTCCAAATTCACCAAACTTAGTGTCAACAAGTCAAGAACGATGATACGAACCCAACAGAACTTCCAGAATTGGATTCCGATGAGCCGGTCACAAAATCGCCCGTCAAGTGGAGCTGGTGGGGCCCACGACACGGGATTTTGTCAACGTTCTCAGAATCGAACCAAACTTGGATCACAGGACCAGCGTATTGCTACGAGTCCGATGGCGCAAGTTTCGTCTCGATTCGACGTGTGTACACAAAGTTGCAGCGTATTCCAGAACAGGCGGATACGGGACGTTGTCAGCGGATACGCGTTGATTCCGGTGTGCACGTACATCCAAATCAACTTCTGCGAAATCCCGCACGTCCGTATCAACGACGTGCACATTTCGGTAAAGACCGCGTGCGACCAAGTTGTCCCGTTTGACGGGGCATACTCAGTTCCGGGGTGAATCGGGTCGTTATTTTTCCTGTTTTTGGATCGCTTGCCGCGATCGCCACAGGACGCGATGCACCGTGCGGGTTACACGGGCACCGAGAGGTTCACATAGTCTACGTGTCATAACTGACAGAATTAAAAACAGAAATACGAGGAGATAGAACGGGTTACCTGAACAGGGCTCCGTAAAAACTGAATTTCCCGTGTCCGCGAGTCGTCTTGACACGATACGACTGTGTCCAAGCTGTGTCCGGCTCTGAAAGGCTGCTGTGTCCGGTTCTTCGCATTTCTGGAGCTAGGACAGTGGGTCATGGCCGAGCGGGGAGAGGGCGGAGCTCCGGGAGTGGAGTCGGTGGCGTGTGGTGGCTCGGGGTGGCTGCTGGGGTTTTGAGGTGGGGTTGGGTGGCTGTCGACGCTGGCGGGGGGGGGGGGGGGGATCATGGCGAGGAGGAGGAGCTGCTGGTGATGGAGGGTGGTGGTGGCAACCGGAGTTAAGGTAGATGGCGGCGGTGGAGGTGGAGGAGGTCGGTGGAGACGAGGGGCGGCTCGGGAGAGGGACTCGGGGGGGGGGGAGAGTTTGAGAGCAGGGAGGGGGTGGTGGTGATGATGGGGAGGCGGCTCGGGGCTGGGCGGAGTTCAGCGACGGCGGGGGCGGAGCTCGGGGAAGAGGGGGAGGTCGGCCGAGAGAGAGGGAGGAGGATGAGAGGAGTGGTGATGATGATGGTGGTGTCGTCGGTGATGGGGGTGGCGGTGGTGGCGGAGTTATGGGGGTCGTCAGGCGGAGGAAGAAGAGGGGAGAAGTGGTGATGGAGATGGTGGTGTTGGCGGTGGTGGTGAAATCGACGGGGGGGGGGGGGAGAAGAAGATTCGGGGGAGGGGAGGGCTGAGGAGAGAGGAGCTGGGACCGCCGCCGAGGCCGGCGGGGTCATGGCTGATCGGGCGGCACCGGGGCGCAGAGGCGGAGGGGTCGAGGGGCTCGGGGGAAGGCGGTGCTGAGCTGACCGGCAGGGGGGGTAGCTTCGCCGCGGGGGTGGGGGGGGTAGCTGCGTAGTGGCTCCGGCGGAGGGAGCTCGCCGCTCCGGCGGGGTGGGGGGGGAAGTGGCTGACGGCTGGGTAGGGTTAGGGTTTGGGATTTTAATTTTAATTTTAATTTTCTTTTATTTTATAGAAAAATTAAGGGTTAAATTGTAAATTAATAATTAGGATATTTACTTATGTAAATACATCGAATCTGGACTCCTTTTGGAATGGACGGTGCAGGTTTACCGGCCAATCAGGGGGTGACACCTCGCATGATAATTTACAGAAAAGTCCCTGTAATTTCATAAATTGCGCAAAAGTCCTATTTTGGGAAATTACGCAATTACGAAATTGTCTGAGAAAAACACCTGATTCCTGAAAATACTAAAATTCACAGAATTGAGGAAAATTGCTGTGCGAGGGTCCCGAGGGGGTGGGGGTGAGTCTGGGCAGGGACTGGGCCTGGTTTTGGGGTGATACGGACCATCGTATTTATTTAATTAATAAATACTGCGCACGGTGTTCTCTAATTATTTAGAGGCAGGTAGGGTCATAATTTTCTTGCGGTGTCAATACACTAAATGTAGTATACTCAGTGTAGAATATTATCGTATTTTTGTCTAGGCAAAACAGGTACAGGTTGGGCCTCTAATGTCTGTTGGAACATGGATGGGTACAGATCTAGGAATTTAATTACGTACATTTGTAACGATAATTGTGTGTCTCAAACGAGGCTCAAAGTAAGGCATCTGGGAGTTGCACAAAGTGCAGGATAGTAGACTGGCATGTCTAGGAGTGGTATGTGAACTTCATTCGGGGATAACAGTCAAGGTAAAACTCCAAATAATTTGGTGATGGACAGGTGCACAAGTCAATAGGATATGTAAGCAAAATAAATTAAAATATTGCTACAAATCCTAAATTGTGAAAAATATTTCTAAAATACTGGAATCTAGTCAAGGGGGTTTACAATCTACCCAACTTATAAAAATTTCGTCCTCGAAATTAAAACTAAGCCATGGTAGAAGGGAAGGACGGCATAAGATATAATTTAACAAAGTAATTTATATCTTGGGTCTACGGATAGGTTCGAAAAACGTTTACGTATGTCGTACTCGTGCTTCCAAGTTATTTTTCCTGGTGCGTCATGCTTCCATGCTACGCGGATCAACGCGGATCAAGGGAATAGACTGATTCTTCAATACTTTTTCTCGATGGTCAAGGGTTTCTACGGGTTGCTCCGATACGATAAGCTCGGCCTAATGGTGATCTCCGAATGGTGCCTCTAGTAGGTGATATCTTCAAGAAGACATGATCGTCCTTTTTGAATTCCACGGGACGATGATGACGGTCTGCCTACTGCTTCTGTCTGTCTTGCACTGCTTGCCAGTGTCCTTGTATTTACTTAACTGTCTTTACTGTTGACCACCAATTCTGGTCACGCAATCCTTGTCTGGTTCAATGCTGACTGGTATGCCGTGCAATCTTACGATTTGCCTCATAAATAAGTTAACTAAAGCTTCTGCAGACTGGCCAACTCTAAAGGTAAGAAAGGTGCTGACTTGGTGAGTCGGTCCATATGAATTCTTAATCCTTATAAGTCAACCTAGTCATAGGTGCTGCTATCTATTCAGGAGTTAATCAATTGTTTATCCAGGTGAAATTCTTTTAGACTCCTGTCAGCAAAATGATACATCCATCGCAATACTTGAGTTCTGAACTTGCCCAAGTTATGAGGCAGAAATAATAAATTTTTTTTTTGTCATAGCGATGCACGCATCAGGATCGTAATTAAACGTAGGTAGGTAGGTAGCGAAGGTCATCCTAAAGGTAGCACAAATTTAAACTGCAAACATATCTAATAATAGGGTTTGGTAATTATCCAAGGAACAAACAGAGCTGCTACAGAAACAATACACTTATCGTATTTATACTAAACACGAGGTTTCGTCTTTCCGAAATAAGGGAAGACGGAAAACAATAATCAAGAGTTCAAGGGGGAGGTAATATATTAGAAGTGTGGGGATCAAGGCGTTTAAAGAATTCAATAGGAATTGTCAAGGCAGTTGTGGATTGAAATCCTATTTTTGGTAATCCCTATTCACATATTCGGATCAGCGCAGTTATGTAGTTGATATGATATGCTTAGACATGTCTAGAAGACAAGTACATCTATCTAATAGTTACTATGTATCTCAATCCAAGTAAAGTAGTTATGCGAAGGGCGAACCAAGTGCACTCTGGTTGATCAGACCGTAATACACTGATTCTAAAATGTATTAGTGTAGTACTCCAATAATACATATCTCAAGAACAAGCTTGATAAAGAATAAGCTTGCGAAACTAGGCTATAATAGCGGCATAAGTCAAGGTAGTATGGTAAATGTAAGTAAGCTAGATTATGATGTGAATTTTTTTAAAACAATTCTAATTCACAAAAACAAGACTCTACAATCTCTACAGTTATTATTCTAAATCCTTGTCTAGGTCGCTAGTTGACCAAAAAGAGGTATGGTCTTCTAAGTTCTGCCATCTTAATATACACTATAGGTTGTCCGTATAAAATAGAGATTTAAGGTAGTCTGCATAAAGTAGGGGTTCGAGGTTGTCTGCGTAAAACAGAGATAAAATGGTTTGGCGTAGGGTAGAAATCCGAAATTGTCTGCGTAAAACAGAATTTCAAATTGTCTAGCGCAAGGTAGGGATCCAAAGTAGTTTGGCGTAAATCAGGGATTCAAACTATCGACGTAAAATAGGCTTCAGAGTTATTCGCGTAAAACAGAGAAGCGTAAGGTAGAGCTTCAGAGCTGTCCGCGTAAAAAGTCTGCGCGTATAAATCTGCACGTAAAAGTCTGGGTGAAAGTCTGGGCGTAAGAGTTTTGCGCTAAAATCTGCGCAAAACTATCTCCTGTGTAAAGTCTAGCATTCGTCGTAGCGTAAAATTGTACGAGAAACTCATGAGTTTGTCAGTCAAGTTAATGAATCCTGACATCTGACAAAAGTACTTGCACAACGATCGAGATGACGACTGTGATGATGAATTTGCATAGAGATCTAGGTTGTCTTTTAGTGACTTATTGGATACAAGTTATTTACGCTTGAGATGAGACAAAATCAGATATCCTGTCAAAAGCTGTTTCTTTTTGCACAGGGCTCGAGGCGTATCTCTGCTCAAGATTGGGTCATGCCTGGGGAAAGCTAAGGCTGTAACAATACGCTCACATCCTATCCTTATGTTTTACGCCTAATCAGGTTACTCTACGCTGGTTATCTATTGTTCATGAATCATTAGGTCTACGCAGGGCAGTTACCTACGTGGCTCTCATGACGCAGGATAAGGAAGACTAAGGGATCGTGGGTAGCAGTTGTTATAACTGCGGCGTAAAGGGGACAATCTTCTGCATAATTTGGTTTTTACGCCAACAAGAAAGTCATTTGGTTTTACGCCAACTAGGCAGTGGTTTGGCTTTTACGCCAACAAGGGTAATGGGTCTTTGGCGTAAAACTCTGGTTATTCAAACTTAGGATGATGTTTCAGTCCTAGTATTCAGCCTTACATTTCTATGGGTTCCTCAAGACTAGGGTCAATACTACGGTCAAATTCTAACTAATCCTACTAGGGTTCATACTATTCTCAAGTCATACATAAATACGCCAAGGGATAATGGTAATTTAATCTATAGGTAGTGATGCTAGGGTTTCTTTAGGTAATATGGAAGGCTAGGGTTCATTTAGTAGTCTGTACTTAAAGATATGACAAAGCCCTAGTGGTGATCTTAATAGGAATACTACCCTAATCATCATCCTATCAACAGGGATTCCTATATTCTAGCAGGGGCTATACTCGAGGAATTATCAGGGAAGCACATGAATCAAGCAGGATGCATTTATGTAAGTAGGACAGACTGGAAGGAAGATAAGTCATAGTCAATTATGGATGAGATCCTATGTTCTAATCCTAGGTGCAGGCTTGCTCGGTACAGTAACGTAACCGAGACAATATGCTCTGACCTGCATGGGCCACCACTAAAAATATGTCATGCCCCAGTCCCAAAATACGTAGGACTAGGTCACGTAACCATGCCAGCTGGCCCGTATATATGGCAACTCCAATATATGGAAACCATATATACGAGCGTACGCTGTATAATGAACAATAATTCATAAGTGGTAAAACTAATTACAAGTCACAGGGTAATATCTAAATCTCATCCACAGAGTCAAATATACAGGAATAACTAATAACCAAGTAACTAGATCTCAATATAAAGTAACTAGAGGAAGACAGTCGGATGAAAACAAATCCACTGCCGAAATAGAATATAAAAGGAACCAGATACACACCACATAAGAACAATATCTGACAATCACGAGGCTCAAAGAGAAGACCTCATCGTAATATAAGTAGCCTGTCCGGATCTGTGCTCCTGCGAATACGCAAGAACATATACACCTGGCAGGGAACCAGGTCCTCAGAGGGACATAACAAGATACAGAAAAACAACATGCCATGTATGTAAATACTGAATAAATAAATGGGGTGTGCTAACCATCTAAGTGAATGCAATTTGAAGACCTTATAGTACGCATGGGAATGTGTAGGCTTGACATATGCTGACGTAATTCACCAATCGTCATGACTGGCTAGTATATGTGTCATATGCCCCCGGACACACGGGTAGCTCTGCAATCGACCATCTCCGAGGAGCATGGTACGAAGGATAAAAGACTCAAGAAGGGGGTGTCCCATACGCCTACTAGATATCTTCTCCGCCCACTGGAGATATACAAGTCGTGAAAACGACGTGGACATCTCGTATAATGATGCAAGTCTCCATAGAAATAACAACTAAGCTAAATACCGTTACACGTGTTGCTCACACTGATGGCCAGTTGCGCATGAGGCACGCGTCCCTACATGAACTCACTCTGTGACGTGTAATGATACGTGTCAAGGCCTGGAAAGTTATATCAATAACTTCACAACTTTAGGTGGGTCTACTAGACACTAAGTCAGATACTACTCCTAACGTCAACGCCTTCGTTGACTGCACCCGAGTCTGCTCGGACGCACACATTTATATAATGAATAAACATGTAACTAACAATAATTGAATTTAAATAGTACAACAAGGCAAGGTATACTTGTCTGGCAAGAGAGCTGCAAATATAATGTCCAGATGTCAAATACCAAGTGTCAGAACTATGGCCTCAGAATAAATATCTTCGGATACTGAAATAAACATCACTGACAGTCTCAGAAAATATCAAATAGCTAGAAACGCCTGTCCTTAAGTCCAATTTGGACACAGAGGCAAAAATGACAGTTTCTGGTCAAAGCGGGGTCCACATGTAGGTCGCTTTGCACCGAAAAATATGTCAGGGTCAAAGGTCTCCAAATTCGCCAAACTTAGTGTCAACAAGTCAGGAACGATAATACGAACCCAACGAAACTTCCAGAATTGGATTCCGATGAGCCGGTCACAAAATCGTCCGTCAAGTGGAGCTGGTGGGCCCACGACACGGGATTTTGCCAACGTTCTCAGAATCGAACCAAACTTGGATCACAGGACCAGCGTATTGCTACGAGTCCGATGGCGCAAGTTTCGTCTCGATCCGACATGTGTACACAAAGTTGCAGCGTGTTCCAGAACAGGCGGATACGGGACGTTGTCGGCGGATACGCGTTGATTCCGGTGTGCACGCACATCCAAATCAACTTCTACGAAATCCCGCACGTCCGTATCAACGACGCGCACGTTTCGGTAAAGACCGCATGCGACCAAGTCATCCCGTTTGGTGGGGCATACTCAGTTCCGGGGTGAATCGGGTCGTTGTTTTTCCTGTTTTTGGATCGCGTGCCGCGATCGCCACAGGACGCGATGCACCGTGCGGGTTGCACGGGCACCGAGAGGGTCACATAGTCTACGTGTCACAACTGACAGAATTAAAAACGAAAATACGAGGAGATAGAACGGGTTACCTGAACAGGGCTCCGTGGAAACTGAATTTCCCGTGTCCGCGAGTCGTCTTGACACGATACGACTGTGTCCAAGCTGTGTCCGGCTCTGAAAGGCTGCTGTGTCCGGTTCTTGGCGTGTCCGGAGCTAGGAAAGCGGGTCATGGCCGAGCGGGGAGAGGGCGGAGCTCCGGGAGTGGAGTCGGTGGCGTGTGGTGGCTCGGGGTGGCTGCTGGGGGTTTTGAGGCAGGATTGGGTGGCTGTCGAGGCTGGCGGGGGGGGGGGGATCATGGCGAGGAGGAGGAGCTGCTGGTGATGGAGGGTGGTGGTGGCAGCCGGAGTTGAGGGAGATGGCGGCAGTGGAGGTGGAGGAGGTCGGTGGAGACGAGGGGCGGCTCGGGGAGAGGGACTCAGGGGGGGGAGAGTTTGAGAGCAGGGAGGGGGTGGTGGTGATGATGGGGAGGCGGCTCGGGGCTGGGCGGAGTTCAGCGGCGGCGGGGGCGGAGCTCGGGGAGGAGGGGGAGGTCGAGGCCGAGAGAGAGGGAGGAGGATGAGAGGAGTGGTGATGATGATGGTGGTGTCGTCGGTGATGGGGGTGGCGGTGGTGGCGGAGTTGTGGGGATCGTCAGGCGGAGGAAGAAGAGGGGAGAAGTGGTGATGGAGATGGTGGTGTTGGCGATGGTGGTGAAATCGACGGGAGAGGGAGGAGAAGAAGATTCGGGGGAGGGGAGGGCTGAGGAGAGAGGAGCTGGGACCGCCGCCGAGGCCGGCGGTGTCGTGGCTGATCGGGCGGCACCGGGGCGCAGAGGCGGAGGGGTCGAGGGGCTCGGGGGAGGGCGGTGCTGAGCTGACCGGCAGGGGGGTAGCTTCGCCGTGGTGGGGGGGGTAGCTGCGGAGTGGCTCCGGCGGAGGGAGCTCGCCGCTCCGGCGGGGGGGGGGGAAGTGGCTGACGGCTGGGTAGGGTTAGGGTTTGGGATTTTAATTTTAATTTTCTTTTTCTTTTATTTTATAGAAAAATTAAGGGTTAAATTGTAAATTAACAATTAGGATATTTACTTATGTAAATACATCGAATCTGGACTCCTTTTGGAATGGACGGTGCACGTTCACCGGCCAATCAGGGGGTGACACCTCGCATGATAATTTACAGAAAAGTTCCTGTAATTTCATAAATTGCGCAAAGGTCCTATTTTGGGAAATTGCGCAATTACGAAATTGTCTGGGAAAAATACCTGATTTCTGAAAATACTAAAATTCACAGAATTGAGGAAAATTGCTGTGCGAGGGTCCCAAGGGGGTGAGTCTGGGCAGGGACTGGGCCTGATTTTGGGGTGATACGGACCATCGTATTTATTTAATTAATAAATACTGCGCACTGTGTTCTCTAATTATTTAGAGGCAGGTAGGGTCATAATTTTCTTGCGGTGTCAATACACTAAATGTAGTATACTCAGTGTAGAATATTATCGTATTTTTGTCTGGGCAAAACAGGTACAGGTTGGGCCTCTAATGTCTGTTGGAACATGGATGGGTACAGATCTAGGAATTTAATTATGTACATTTATAACGATAATTGTGCGTCTCAAACGAGGCTCAAAGTAAGGCATCTGGGAGTTGCACAAAGTGCAGGATAGTAGACTGGCATGTCTAGGAGTGGTATATGAACTTCGTTCGGGGATAACTGTCAAGGTAAAACTCCAAATAATTTGGTGATGGACAGGTGCACAAGTCAATAGGATATGTAAGCAAAATAAATTAAAATATTGCTACAAATCCTAAATTATGAAAAATATTCCTAAAATACTTGAATCTGGTCGAAGGGGTTTACAGGTACTCCAGTCCAGAAAATCTTTGTCCGACTTGAATCCACTATTGTCAAAATAGTTACACCACGAGCTTTGATCCAAAGGCTCATTGACTTCTTATACAAGAGCTTTGATCCGAAGGCTCTCTAACTTCTCACAAACTTTGATCTGAAGGTTCGTACACTTTACCCTTTTACAAGATGGTTTTGATCTTCTTACACCAAATATAAAGATCTAACTTTTACAACTCAAGAATACTCTAACACAATTTGTGGATAGGCAAATGAAAGCCTTGGTGGAGTGTTTGTGGATAGGCAAATGAAAGCCTTGGAGGAGTGTTTGTGGATAGCCTTTGGTAGATTAGAAATTTTAGGCTTAAAGGGATCAACCATGAAAGAAGGGGTTCAAGGCTTTATATAGGCTAACACAAAGAAAGAACAAAAATATAACTTTCAGCCTGCGAACGATATACCATTGGTATACTACAGTATACCGTCGGTATACCGGTTTGCAATAGCAACGGCTATAAATATGACTGTTGAGATAATTTAATGCACATAATGCGACCATTGGATTGCCAACTGCGATGAACCGGTATACCATCGGTATAGACAAGTATATCGTCGTATGCCGGTCCAAACGACAGAGAACAACATTTATATAAAATTGGTATACCGTCGGTATACCGATTTTCAGCTGAAAATGATCCTGGGTTATTTTTTTCCCTAGATTTTAATTTTGCCATCCATTCCTTGTGTTTACAATTATTCCTAAGACTCATTACAGACTCTAGACAGACTATAGTAGGTACAGGCTTCTTCAAGGTCTGAAAATGATGATTGACATAGCTTGGCTTCTTTTCTTGATAGATGATGACTTTTTTTCCTTGACGACAGTTGTCCTGAGATACCCAGATTGTAAAATCTGGATACCTTTCGGGAGCTTTGCCCCCTGTCACGTCCCACTCCCAGAATATTGGATAAATACGAGGACTGACATGACCAACCGTACCTTACAGAATAATGAAGTAAGCCACAATATCTTAAGGTTGTCTAGCAGACATATGAATGAACTCTAGCATGCTACGACGTCAGTCCTAAGGCCGACAAATCATATTATCTCAATCCAGCAACACAGTACAAGAGTATATCATACATAAAATTAAAGAGATGTCCCAAATTATATGTCACATATGATCATGAAGCTAGTGAATACAAAATGCTGCATTAGTAGAGTATAATAATACATGATCAAATATACCAGCCATGGTCTAATATATATACATTAGGTTGATCGCAGTCTCAAAAATATAAATAAGGAGCTAACTCTACCCCTTGCTAACACCACAAAAAGAAGTAATCAAGACGAGGGGTGGAAGAAGGAAACCCACTCGCGAGCCTCGGCGACAGTTCTACGAGTGCGAGCCATCTTGCTGAAAGTATGGTGGATCCTGGTTATCTTCGGGGTAACATGGCCATGCAAAGCCAGTGGGGTCAGAACCCCGAGCAAAACGTACTATAAAGGAGCTCGAGGTGATAGACCAACACATCACAACATAAGCATAAAGAGACATATAAGAAATAAATGCTGATCGAGACTTGTACGGTACTAATGTACTTGTCTCAAGAATAATACTGGAAGAACTAATAATAAGTAAAAATATGAAAGTAACGCGACAAGCGGCAAGATAACATAGAAACTACTCTGGATCGGGACCACAACCCTTAAAATAAGGACCGGGGTTGCAGACCTTCACCCGAGCAGAAATTAGCACCCTAACCACCCGCTGGGAGAAAAATAAAACTAGAGGAGTGAGCTATAAGAAAGTAACAACATTCATCGCACGGCCAAACAAATTTACGGCTTGCTACGATTATTTAGTTTGGGTTGTCATAGACATTAATTACTAAATGCATGTTTTTTAAGAATATTGCTACCATCGATACTGCAGTTAACCCGGATGTCCAAGGATACATTTGTCTAGTAAACTTAAATGCACAATCAACCATACAATAACATAACTTGTTACTTGTTCCTTGTCATAAACATAAATAGAACTCATAAGCATAAACTTAAACTTGTGATCATAAACTTGCTTTATAAACTTGTCTTGTAACATAAACTTGTAAATAAACTTGTCTTGTAAGTGTCGCTGTACGCGTAAACTTGGTCAGTCACGGAGCCCTTGCCTTGCAGGGTTGTCCATGCTGTATGGGGCCCTTAGGGATCGGGGTAGCCGGTAGCGCAATATTCTTCCCTCCCAATGATCTAGGTAAACCTTATCTTGATTAATCATTACTAAATTATTTCAAGTTCTCAAGTCGTTGACACTTGAGAACTCCCTTGAATGATGAGTCACAAATACGAGCTTTTTACGAATTATCGTATTCGCGACACGCGATACATTGGACAATACCCATGATCGATTGCCCGATGCCAAATGCAATGAATTATTATACACAAATATTTCTACGGTGTTGTGAGGATTATAAATTTGTACATAAACTTGTCCCATGAAATTACATGCAAAACTTATCTGGTAACATAAACTTGTATCGAGATAAGGAAGCACACAACAATAATCACTAAATAAAATTACTAAATGAACATAATTTAAGGGAACACAAAATGTACACAACAATTCCTGGCCGCATGGACTCACTTACCGTATGCTCCCACTTTTTGCATGGGCTCACTTGCCGGATGCTCAGGGTTAAAGTCTACTCCTTCGAGCAAGTGCTGAGTGATGGGTCAATAAATAAAGTATCAGTAAAGTGACATAAAGTGATTGATGTGACATGTCATAAATGCGTGTCAGAGAAAAGACAAAAGCATATAAGGTATGCAAGAAAAGACATACAGGGAAAATACATATATGTCGCTTCTAAGTCAAATGACAGACGGGACGCATGGGCTTCTGGCCGCATGGGCAACTAGCCGCATGAGCTACTAGCTGCATGGACAACTCGTCTGCAGGAAAATATCATGAGTTTAGTGCTCTATGCATTCAGCTTAGGAACATATATGCAAAGACAATCATGTGCCTAAGAAGATCGGCGTCATAATGAAGAGGGCGCATGAAGCTGGGCGCATGGAACTCCTTCGTCCCAATGCAGCACAACTCCATGAAAAAAGCTCCAAAAAATATAATTTTTTTTTATAACAACTTTATTTTTACTCTAAATCAAGTGAAACAAAAGACAAATTACACAAAATAAAATGCTCTAACATAAGGAACAACTAGTTTTTGAAAATACAAAGTTTTAATAGATCAAAACCAAGAAAAACTCAGAGAACCCATAAAAACCCTAAACTTAAAACTCAGATCTACAAAAATCTATACATCAAAAATCCAAAACTCCAATAACTAAATATGATCAGCAACTCAAGGAGAATATTTTTCGTAAAATATAATTTTTAAAACAACATATATATAAAAAGTCCAAAAATTTATGACTTCACCATTGAGTAAGATGTACTTGCTTTAGAGTCCAGCGACTCCTTTCTAGCTAGGTCCAGTGCTGGGGTTCGACTAGGGGATGTGTACGGGGGTGAGGGAGAAGGGAGCAAGGAAAAAGGGAATGAAAACGAAGAAGAAAGAGAGGAGAGAGAAAAATCTCACATATATACTAAGAGGAGAGAAAAATGGTTTAGTCATAGGTTCACTCAAATGAACCGAACCAGGTATCTATTCTACACGTGGGTCCTAAACCGGGTCTATGCAATGCCAATGGGTATTCAACTGGTCTCGGGTAGTCTCTCTCAACAACAAGAAATAACAATAAATAAAAAGACATGAACCAACAAGAGAAATACAGCAGGAATACATTATCAGGAAAATTAAATTCTAAAAATTCAAGAAATACCAAATCTGGAATTGGGTGTGACATCTCTACCCTCCTTAAAAAAATCTCGTACTCAAAATTTTACCAAGGCTATTCGAGCTAGAACACACGAGAAAGCTCAGGAAATCATAAGTCACTAATCAAAGAATTATACTAAGCAAATAACTAAAAATAGAAAAGATAGCTACAGAAGTAATTAATGAATAAATGCACAAAAACAACACACAGAAAAAATGGAGGCATATGGATAGATATATATTCCTGAGTCAGTCCAATAGGAACTCATCCTCTCTTGCCTAAGATGATTCACACAAATAGACAAGAGCCAAGCCTGTAAGTAAGTCGGTACCAATGACTATATCGATGACATGACTCTAATCCAGGTCATACCTTCACAGTCGGGACATATGATTGACATTATGTACCACGAGATACAAAGACAGAAGAACGGGACGAAAAGCTCATATTTGCTCAACGAAATGATCGAAATGACTACCGTATTTCGAACGGGTAGAAACACGAGATAGTTCGACAGGAACCCAAGAATAAGATAAGCTAAAGAGAGCTCAAAAATCTCACCCATAATTGTAGCACCTTCAGCTAACAACTTCTCTAGTTTGCCAAACATTCGTCAGGCCATCATCCAGGGGCCGTAGCTCTAACTTACTGCTAGTTCTATCTTGCTGGTTAGGCTTGCTGGACCTGCGCATACTGCGCCGGACGTTGCTGTTGGAACTGATGAGTCTACGTCGAGAGAGGACGTTGGTCCAGTGGTCGAGCAGCTAATACTCGTCCTCGCGGGCCTTCAATCACTTCCTGAGGTAGAGCTATGTCACGCCCCAGTCCCAAAATACCGAGGGACTAGACACATGGCAATGGCCAGCAGCACACACCGATGGACAAACCCAATTTAATGGATCCATCAGGGCATACTTAAGCTGTAGTACAACAATAAATAGGTCCAATGATACAAGTCACAATCTATTCTAATCTCATCCACAACAGATAATCACAGATCCAATGCCAGAATAAATGTAAATAAAATAAACTGACATATCTCAATAAAAGTGTCTCGGAGAACAATCCGAGAACAAGTCTGATACATCAATGCAATAGGCTGGAAATAAAATAACTAGAAACAGAAATAAATGAGTATCTGAAGCCAATACTCAGGAGAAGTCCTCTGGCACGATCTCGTCCTCAGATCCTGGTTCTGCTCTAATGTATGCACCTGCTTCTGCTAATGCTAATGCTAATGCTCCGGTCCCGTATACCTCGGGATAGATCTCGTCAGCTAATCCTGGGGACATAATCCGGATCCAGGTCCTCAGGGGACATAACAAGATACAGATAATACAAGCCAAAATAAATGCAGTGCAGCAATAAATAAACAATATGGTAAATATATAACCAGCTAAGTGATATGTAAGTTGAGAGTTTTAGTCATACTCGGGCTGAGACTACTACATGATCAGTGTCGGAGAAACCCATAGCAGTATTCTCTCGAAGGGCCAGTACGGTACCAAAGCTCTGTGTCAGAGTCTAAGGCACTTCCATTAAATTATTATATATATATAATCAGCCTTATGTATGGTAAATCTCTTCCCACCCAATGTAATCTCACGTCACAGTTTCATGATATCTCATGTCCATGTCACGCAAAACCATATCTAATGCAACAAGTCTGAATAAAATCTAAGCATGTAACTGTGTATGTCAAAAACCTGTATCCTATACAGAATCACCATGAATATCTCAGAAAGATTATGTCTCATGAATAGTGTCAAGTGTCCTGGGTATAATGTACTTGATAAGACAAGTACGCGAATGTATCGGGTCTCGGTATCCATCTCTAGGTGATGTTACACAACTCTGCGTACAGTGTTGGCACTCGACTATTAATCGGACACTAAGTAAGCCACACGGTCCTAGGTCAAGCATGTACAACAATATGAATAAGACAAAGAAATATGTAACAAGAACTGCAATGTTGGCAAGGTACACTTGCCTGGGGTTCTGGCTCCAACTGTAGCTCTGATCTCAGTGTGATTTGCAGGTACTACTCCGGTTGCTGAAATAATCATCACCATTAGATTCAGAAAATATTAAATAGCTAGAAATGCCTGTCCTTAAGTCCAATTTGGACACAAGGGCAAAAATGACATTTTTGGATCAAAGCGGGGTCCACATGTGGGCCACTTTGTACCGAAAAATGTGTCAGGGTCAAAGGCCTCCAAATTCGTCAAACTTAGTGTCAACAAGTCAGGAACGATGATACGAACCTAACGGAACTTCCAGAATTGGATTCCGATGAGCCGATCACAAAATCGCCCGTCAAGTGGAGCCGGTGGAGCCCACGATACGCAATTTTGTCAACGTTCTCAGAATCGAACTAAACTTGGGTCACAGGACCAGCGTATTGCTATGAGTCCGATGGCGCAAGTTTTGTCTTGATCCGATGTGTATACACAAAGTTACGACACGTTCAAGAATAGGCGGATACGGGGCGTTGTCGGCGGATACGCGTTGATTCCGGTGTGCACGCACATCCAAATCAACTTCTGCGAAATCAAACACGTCCGTATCGACAGCGCGCACGTTTTGGTGAAGACCGCGTGCGACCAAGTCATCCCATTTGGCGGGGCGTACTCAGTTCCGGGGTGAAATGGGACAACGAGGAGAGAGAATGGGTTACCTGAACAGGGCTCCGTAAAACAGAGATTTCTCGTATCCGTGTGCTGTTTTGTGTCCTGTCTCGAGTTGCTGTATCCGATCACTGTTTCGTGGTTCGAGTCTAGGGTTCTGCTGTGTCCGTGTCAGCGTGTTAGAGCTAGGGCTACACTGGCTGAGGCGGCGAGGTGGACGCACCGCGGGGGTCGACGAGGTCGGGGCTGGGGCTGAGGAAGGAGGAGGGAAGGCGAGGTCGTGGGGTCGGGGACGATGGCTGGGAACTCGACACAGCAGCGGCGTATCGATAGGGAGAGGGCGGAGATGGGCGGATGAGGTTCTAGGGACGAAGGGGGCTCGGGGTGGCTAGGGTTCAGGCGTCCTTGGTCGAGTCCGGGCGGAGAGGGGGCTAGGCAGCGGAGGATGGAGAAGGGAAGGCTGGGGAGTGGCGGCTAGGCGGTGGAGCTAGCCTTGGCTAGGGCGGAGGGAAGGTCGAGGAAGACGAGGGGGTGTTCGACGAGCGGTCGACGTCGGCTAGGGGGTGTTCGACGAGCGGTCGACGTCGGCTAGGGGGTGATGGTGGTGGTGAGACGGCGGGGAGGTTCCGGTCTAGGGCGGAGAGACTAGGTGTTTCGAGGCGGAGCGGGGACGAAGACGAGGGCAGCGGAGGTGGGAGGCTAGGACGGAGGAAGGAGGTGGCTGGTTGTTCGATGGTGGAGCAGTCTAGGGTTTCGGCAACGGCGGAGGGGGATTTTATAGGGTCGTCGGAATAGTGTTCCGACTAGGTTTCCGATTTGGGTTTAACGGGTTTGGGTCGGGTCAGTGGGTCGGGCGGCGGATCCGACCCGATCCGCCTAACTTAGGTGCGGGTACTGATTATCGGGTTCGGGTCGGGTTTAGATCCAACCCGACCCGATAAGGTAGGGTTCGGTTTAGTGAACCGGGTCTGGGTTGGTTTGGTTTATTTTGGAAATAAACCCGGTTTAATTCAGGGTTTAATTTTAATTAGTTTCTAGGGCTTTAAAAATACTTCCGGGGTCCAATAAATTCCCGAAAAATTATCATATGTCTAGTTTTTTATTTCACACCCAAAAATATTATTTCCATAATATTTTAATATTAATTAATATTATTTAAAAATCATTTAAATTCAAAACACCTTAGTTTTAATTACAGAAAAATCCTAGAAAATTCCAGAAAATTGTTAAAAATCCAAATTAAAATTCTTGAAAAATCAGGGGGCTTACAATCTACCCCCCTTAAGAGGATTATGTCCTCGCAATCAAAGAATAACCGGTCAACAGATATGACACGGTTGTAAACTTTGTTCGAAGCACAACACGATTAAGGAGATTCAAGGATGAGAGTGTAAGAATAACACATAGGAAAAATTATTTTTCTAAGCATTTAAAGTTATGCAATTTCCCGGATGAAGGAAATCTAGAAGACTACAATTTTAGAAAACTAGGTTATTACTTATAAAAATATACGAAGTTATCAATCATTAGCAAGTTAAAACTATCAGGTTAAGTCTAGGGTTACGAACCAACGGGCATGAACTAAAACAATACTAGAAATAAAAAAACTACGAAAACTTACGCGCATTAGCTACTCCATGAATCTGTGCGTCCTCCAAAGTCATCGTGAAAGCTTGTCCGCGTCCTTGAGGTGGTGCCCTCTGCTGTTGCTGGGCCTGCTGGAAGAGTGCTGGTCGAGGTGCCAAAGGTGGCCTTGGTTGATATCCTCCTGGTGCTGGTAGAGCTTGTTGGTTTACCCTTGGTGTTCCTTCTCTACGCTCAGGGCAGTCCCTTACTGCATGCTGCCTGGATCCGCAACCTAAGCATAGTCCGAATTTACGTCTACACTCCTTCTCAATATGGCCTATCTTGCCGCAGTAGTGACACGTAGGAAGAGTTAGTAATTTGGATACAGCTCCTTGTGGTGCTTGATGCAGATAAGGTTTCTTTGCAGCTTCTCCATGCGGTGCTCGGGCCGGTGCTGATGTGGAGGGCCTCTTCAGACTGGTCTCTCTCCTGGTGACGCGCTCCATGCGTCGGACTGCAGCAAGGACGTCTGAGTAGGTGTAGGTGCAACGGATCCAATTAGTTTCTGTAGCTCGAAGTTTAGTCCGTCGAAAAACTTCTCGGCCTTCTCTTCTTCTGTCGGAATCAAGGTAGGGGCGAAGCGACTTAGACGAATGAATTCTGCGTTGTATTCTTTCACTGTCATAGTATCCTGAGTGAGGCGATGGAACTTGTCCCAAAGTTGTGATCGAGCGGTAGCCGGAATGTACATCTCCTGAAAGAGTCTAGAGAACTCCTCCCAGGTGACTCGTTCTGGTCCAAGCCGTGTCTCCTCAGATAGCCACCATTGATGTGCATTTTCCGCCAATTACATTCTGACGGCAGTCATCCAACGTTCTCTTGGAAGCTCAGCTGCTTCCAACTGGTGTTGTGTGTTGGTGAGCCACTTATGAACTTCTGTGGGCTCCTTCTTGCCTGAGAAGGTACGGGGCTTCAGCTGGCGGAAATCGATGATAGAGCCCGTCGATTGTCGTCGAGTTGGTAGGTTGGCCTGCTCCAGTGCATTTACTAGGCTGTTCCTCAAGTAATCCACTTCGCGACGCTGAGCTTCTTGATGAATTTGTTTTTGGGCTTGTATCATTGCGTAGATCATTTAGAATATTTGTTGCCCATCCATGACTTATCCTGGTGGGAAAACAGGCATCGGTGGAATGAACTGCGGAGGCGACGGGATGTCATCATGCCAAAATCTAGAAGCGTGCTGATTTGCTTGGCTGCTTCGGTGAGTAGAGGGATCTCCACTCAATGGCGTCACTTCATCTTCTCCGTAGGTGGCTACAACACCTATTGGTGTTCTTGCTGGAGTTTTGTCGTTTGCTCGTGAATCCATTACTCTGTATCCAAAAATAAACTATAAGAGGCGCACAGGAATCAAGGCAAGATGCAAGTCAAGAAATTAATTTGAATCCGATATAGATATCAAGAACGTTTCAAGCAAGTGGATGAGATCCTAAAAATTTATCCTATTCTTATTGCAAGCTTGCTCGGTCCCTAAGTTGAAACCGAACAATTTAGTCGTAGACCTGCATGGGCCACCATAAAAACTATGTCACGCCCCAGTCCCAAAATACCGAGGGACTAGACACGTGGCAATGGCCAGCAGCACACACAAACCCAATTTAATGGATCCATCAGGGCATACTTAAGCTGTAGTACAACAATAAATAGGTCCAATGATACAAGTCACAATCTATTCTAATCTCATCCACAACAGATAATCACAGATCCAATGCCAGAATAAATGCAAATAAAATAAACTGACATATCTCAATAAAAGTGTCTCGGAGAACAATCCGAGAATAAGTCTGATACATCAATGCAATAGGCTGGAAATAAAATAACTAGAAACAGAAATAAATGAGTATCTGAAGCCAATACTCAGGAGAAGTCCTCTGGCACGATCTCGTCCTCAGATCCTGGTTCTGCTCTAATGTATGCACCTGCTTCTGCTAATGCTAATGCTCCGGTCCCGTATACCTCGGGATAGATCTCGTCAGCTAATCCTGGGGACATAATCCGGATCCAGGTCCTCAGGGGACATAACAAGGTACAGATAATACAAGCCAAAATAAATGCAGTACAACAATAAATAAACAATATGGTAAATATATAACCAGCTAAGTGATATGCAAGTTGAGAGTTTTAGTCATACTCGGGCTGAGACTACTACATGATCAGTGTCGGAGAAACCCATAGCAGTATTCTCTCGAAGGGCCAGTACGGTACCAAAGCTCTGTGTCAGAGTCTAAGGCATTTCTATTAAATTATTATATATATATAATCAGCCTTATGAATGGTAAATCTCTCCCCACCCAATGTAATCTTATGTCACAGTTTCATGATATCTCATGTCCATGTCACGCAAAACCATATCTAATACAACAAGTCTGAATAAAATCTAAGCATGTAACTGTGTATGTCAAAAACCTATATCCTATACAGAATCACCATGAATATCTCAGAAAGATTCCGTCTCATGAATAGTGTCAAGTGTCCTGGGTATAATGTACTTGATAAGACAAGTACGCGAATGTATCAGGTCTCGGTATCCATCTCTAGGTGACGTTACACAACTCTGCGTACAGTGTTGGCACCCGACTATTAATCGGACGCTAAGTAAGCCACACGGTCCTAGGTCAAGCATGTACAACAATATGAATAAGATAAAAAAATATGTAACAAGAACTGCAATATTGGCAAGGTACACTTGCCTGGGGTTCTGGCTCCAACTGTAGCTCTGATCTCAGTGTGATTTGCAGGTACTACTCTGGTTGCTGAAATAAACATCACCATTAGATTCAAAAAATATTAAATAGCTAGAAACGCCTGTCCTTAAGTCCAATTTGGACACAGGGGCAAAAATGATATTTTCGGGTCAAAGCGGGGTCCACATATGGGCCACTTTGTACCGAAAAATGTGTCAGGGTCAAAGGTCTCCAAATTCGTCAAACTTAGTGTCAACAAGTCAGGAACGATGATACTAACCCAACGGAACTTTCAAAATTGGATTCCGATGAGCCGATCACAAAATCGCCCGTCAAGTGGAGCCGGTGGGGCCCACGATACGCGATTTTGTCAACGTTCTCAGAATTGAACCAAACTTGGGTCACAGGACCAGCGTATTGCTACGAGTCCAATGGTGTAAGTTTCGTCTCGATCCGATGTGTGTACACAAAGTTACGACGCGTTGTAGAATAGGCGGATACGGGGCGTTGTCGGCGGATATGTGTTGATTCCGGTGTGCACGCACATCCAAATCAACTTCTGCGAAATCCTATACGTCCGTATCGACAGTGCGCACATTTTCGTGAAGATCGCGTACGACCAAGTCGTCCCGTTTGGCGGGGCGTACTCAGTTCCTGGGTGAAATGGGGCAACAAGGAGAGAGAACGGGTTACCTGAACAAGGCTCCGTGATTCGGAGATTTCTCGTATCCGTGTGCTATTTTGTGTCCTGTCTCGAGTTGCTGTGTCCGGTCACTATGTCGTGGTTCGAGTCTAGGGTTCTGCTGTGTCCATGTTAGCGTGTCAGAGCTAGGACAACACTGGCTGAGGCTGCGAGGTGGATGCACCGCGGGGATCGAGGAGGTCGGGGCTGGGGCTGAGGAAGGAGGAGGGAAGGCGAGGTCGTGGGGTCGGGGACGATGGCTGGGAACTCGACACAGCAGCGGCGTATCGACGGGTAGAGGGCGGAGATGGGCAGATGAGGTTCTGGGGACGAAGGGGGCTCCGGGTGGCTAGGGTTCAGGCGTCCTTGGTCCAGTCCGGGCGGAGAGGGGGCTGGGCAGCGAAGGATGGAGAAGGGAAGGCTGGGGAGTGGCGTCTAGGCGGTGGAGCTGGCCATGGCTAGGGCGGAGGGAAGGTCGAGGAAGACGAGGGGGTGTTCGACGAGCGGTCGACGTCGGCTAGGGGGTGATGGTGGTGGTGAGACGGCGGGGAGGTTCCGGTCTAGGGCGGAGAGACTAGGGGTTTCGAGGCGGAGCGGGGACGAAGACGAGGGCAGCGGATGCGGGAGGCTAGGACGGAGGAAGGAGGTGGCCGGTTGTTCGATGGTGGAGTGGGTCTAGGGTTTCGGCAATGGCAGAGGGGGATTTTATAGGGTCGTCGTAATAGTGTTCCGACTAGGTTTCCGATTTGGGTTTAACGGGTTTGGGTCGGGTCAGTGGGTCGGGCGGCGGATCCGACCCGATCCGCCTAACTTAGGTGCGGGTACGGGTTGTCGGGTTTAGATCTGACCCGACCCGATAAGTTAGGGTTCGGTTTAGTGAACCGGGTCTGGGTTGGTTTGGTTTATTTTGGAAATAAATCCGGTTTAATTCAGGGTTTAATTTTAATTAGTTTCTAGGGCTTTAAAAATGCTTCCGGGGTCCAATAAATTCTCAAAAAATTACCCTATGTCTAGTTTTTCATTTCACACCCAAAAATATTATTTTCATAATATTTTAATATTAATTAACATCATTTAAAAATTATTTAAATTCAAAACACCTTAGTTTTAATTACAGAAAATTCCCAAAAAATTCCAGAAAATTGTGAAAAATCCAAATTAAAAATTCTTGAAAAATTAGGGGGCTTACAAGCTAGTAACTTTTGGACTGAAAAAGTCTCTGGGTACAGGATCGGGCATAACCAATCATGTGGTCGGATGCCCCATATCTGAGATACTAGCTATTGGCTCTCCTACATTAATCTTTGGTGTGCCCTAGCTTGCCGCAGTGGATGCATCCCACTGATATAGACTGCCTGGTAGATTGTACTGAGGTTACTGTAGAGGTTGGAGGTGCTGGCGGGAGAGGTGTTCTGACTGTTGGTGCTGGAGGTGATGACTGAATACTGGTACTTCTTAGGGATGAGTGTGACCTCTTTTGGCCTCCGATCCTTGCTACTAATCTCTGACCGACAAGTTCTTGGGATCTAGATGCCCTGAGTACAGCATCGTAGGTGGTATAATTATAACCAACCGTAAACTGTTGAAGCTCTAGATGTAACCCTTTCTCAAATCTCTTGGCTCGATCTTCCTCAGAAGCTACCATATGAGGAGCAAATTGGCTAAGTCGGTAAAACTCGGCCGCATACTAGTCGACTGATCTTGTGTTCTAGCGGATGTTGATAAACTACTGTTGGAGCTGAAACTTAGCGATTGTGTAAAAATACTTCTCCTGAAAATGCTCATTAAACGTCCTCTAGTCAATGGGCTTCGGAAGCGCCATTTCTTGTGATGCCCACCAATCTTGGGCAAGATCTGTTAATTCACTACCAAAATATGATAAAATAGTGACATTTTTAGCGATGTATTAATAAAATATCGCTAATATTAAAGACTTGAGCGACTCCAAAAATAATCGTCGCTATACGTCGCTGTTGGTGACACATAACGACGTTTAGCAACTGCACTTCAATTTTTTAAAGAACAGTCGCAATAAGCTTCTTTAACGTCGATGAGTTTTTCGATTTAGCAACGTTTAGCGACGTATTTATTGATATTACTTTTTTTGTTTTTAGCGATGTTTTTAACGACGTCACTAATGTTACAAACTTTTTAATTAGCAACGTTTAGCGATGTCTATTGATGACGTCGCAATTTTTTTAATTGGCGACATCTATTGATGACAACGCTAAACTTTTTAATATAGGGTTCATGATTTTATTTTCCCCCATTCCGTCGATCCCCAAAAATTCGAAACCCCCCTCTTCCACCCCCCTCCTACGAAGTACCCCCCTCCGGCGTCCTCCTCCTCCCCCCGTCCCTACCCCTCTCCCCACCGGCTCCCCCACAGCCCCCCTACTCCGGTTTTCTACACCTCGAGCGCCCCCCTCCCATATGGCTCCTCCCTTCCGGCGTGGCTCCTCCCCTCCGACGACCTCGGGCTTCTTTTCCCCCTCCTCCTTCTCTAGGTAAACCCTAATCCTATCTCTCTCTCACTCTCTTACAGATACAGACATGATATGACACTGTCACAGACATGTTACACAGACACAGACATGACACATATTGTCACAGACAAACCCTGACACAGACACGATACACATACACTAACACAGATATGATACACATACACTAATACCGATACGACACGATACACTATCACAGACACATACACTTAGACAGATACGACACACACATAGACACGACACGATATATATCCATATAATTAATTAATTTATCATATTAACACATATTTTTGTTATAAAATAATATTACATGTGTATATTTAACTTAATTGATAAATGATAGGTATGACCATCCTAAATAGGGTTTCTATATATGTATCGAAAAATCAAGTCAGAGATTTTACTTATGCATTAATGTAGTGTGCGAAATAAATTTATAGAGGGTGTAAACCCTAACCCTAACCCTATCTATCTATCTATCTATCTATCTATCTATCTATCTATCTATCTATCTATCTATCTATCTATCTATCTATCTATCTATCTCTCTCTCACTTACAGATACGGACATGATATTTGATAGCGGACACGACACATGCACAGACATAGATACGACATGGGATACGACACAGACACATACATTGACACGATATGTCACTGACACGATACGGGACATGATACAGACCCTGACCCTAACCCTATCTCTCTTCACTGACACGACACATGATATGACACATACCATAACCCAAAGCCGAGACCCAACACATATCCTAACCCTATCTTAGTTAATTAGACGTAGTCTTGGGTATCAAATAGGTGTTGTGTAGTGCACATTTGTGCACAGTACAGTGAGGGTGTGCGTGTATGGATATCTCGGTGCTGTGGACACTAACCCTATCTTAATCCTAACTCGAATACACACACACACGCGGACACTAACACTAACCCAAACTCGGACACGCGGACACATTAATATGCATACACTAACCCTAACACGAACACACACACATGTTTGTATCATGTCATCTTATGATACGTATGGTAAAATTATAGGACACATGGATATGAAAGGTTAGGACATGATATCGAGGATAAGGTTTTAAGCATTTTATCGGACACGGACACACGCATACATGTCAAGAGTGGATATCCAGTAGTGTAACAGTTAGTGTCAACTATGTATCCTGGACCAAAAAAATTGACATTGGATATCCATGACTTAACTTTTCAATTAGAAAGTCATAGCCTAAACAAATGTCAAGTATGGATATCTAGATACAGAGTTGACACTCATTGATACACTGTAATATGAGTATCTAGGATATAAAGTTGAACGAAGAAGTATTAGTGCTAGGACTAGGTGTATCAGTGCATGTACTGTATTCCTGAGTATTCTTATGTGTGTGTAAACGACTAGAGATGTGACATGTACTATAATTTAACTATTTTCTTGAATGATGTCTATTCATCTTTATATATCTGGAGTGAGTGTCATTTGGATAATATACACTACCAAATATTCACATGAGTATATACTTGAACAATGTCTATTCATCTTTACAGAAGTATCTAGAAATGGATATGAATTACTATCTGCGTCATCGTTCGTAGATGTACAACCGTCATCCTGATGACATGTGCGGTGTGCGGGATAAATTCATAGAGGGTATACAACAGTTCCTGTAGTTCGCCAAGGCGTTCCTTCAGTACATGGACGGTACCAAATTTAAGTGACCGTGTATGAGATGTCATAACTTGAAATATCATCCAGAACTGGAAGTCATATATCATTTATACTCGAAGGGTTTTACGCCGAATTACTATCAGTGGACCGCGCACGAAGAACTTGTGTCTTTAACATCAGAGTCAGAGCCTTACGTGGAGCCGTATATGGATGCCCACGACCATGTTGCTTAAGACGATGGGTGGATGAACATGGTTTTTGATGTGGCGGGGCCTAGTTTCGATCCGGATAATCATGATACAGCTGAGGAGGCACCGAATGTCGATGCTGCAAAGTTTATGGAGTTGCTGGAGAATGCAAGAACTCTATTATATCCTTGTTGTGAGGACCATTCACCATTGGAGGTGGTTACAAGATTGTTGAGCATCAAGTCCGATTTTAACATGTCACAAGAATGCTATAACCGACTGATGGATTTGATTATAGAGATCTTTCCAGAGGGTGCAAAGTTGCCTAAAGACTTCTGCCGATCTAAGAGGATGCTGAGATCGCTCTGGATGGGATACGAGAAAATTGATGCATGTCGCAACAGGTGCATGTTGTACTACAAAGATGACATGGATGAAGACGCATGCAGATTCTGTGGACTCAACGAAAGTTACTCATTATACGACTAATAATATAGAAGAGGTAAAATTATCCGAAGAGGAAGACGAAGACAAAGTAGATGAAAGTGAAGATGAAGAGGAAGAGGAAGGCGAACAAGATAAATTTTCTAAAGATGATTGAAAATAAAATAAAACCATTTGGACTTATGACATGTATTATATTTTGATTGTAGAATGTACTATCAATTTAGACTTGTGACACTACTAGTTATTTACTATGCAATTCTATTAATGTTGTGAGATATGTATAACATTTTGACTGTAGAATGTACTATATATTTATTTATTTATTTATTCTATCATCATATATTATTACCAGGTATGACAGGACGACACGAAGCGTTCGGTAGGTCCCGTGGTAGACAGAGTGATCCTCCGGTACTGCCTACTGTTGGTTCTGGATCCTCGGTGCCAAGTACTCCAGTATATCGACCATTCACATCTCCGACTGCGACGATGTTACATGGAAGCACTCTTGGGACGAGTAATTTCAGGCCCGAGACTACTCCCTCGTCCAGTGTTCCTCCTGCTGACGGAACCATGGAGACATATGAGCATATGTCAGAGGTTGAGCCGACGTCATCCAACATCAGCGAGATCCTCCATGCGTACCTCCGGACAAGACGAGGACGAAGATTTGGGCCGACGGTACAAAGTAAGTCAATTAGTTGGTTTAGCATCATAAATATCGTGTATTTCTTTATTCTTTATATATTCACTTTTTCGATAAAAATAATTATATCAGTATAGATATCGTCCCTCATCGGTACATAGACGCCTGAGCCACTTTCTGAGGTACAACTATGGTGGCCCTTGGATCAACTACTTTGATGCTCCAGATGAGAGAAAGGCGTTCTGGTTTGCGTACTTCAAGGTAAAAGTATATTATATCAATCATCTAATTTATGCATATTATATTACTTACTAAATTACTTCTTGTAGCAAACGTATTTCTATCCATCGCACCGAGCCGAGTTGATCGAGCAGATGTTTCCTGCCATTGTCGCCAAGCTGATCTGTGATGCTCTGGATGACCAGAATGCTCGTGATCACGAAGAAAAACCGATCCAAGGTTGGATCACGCTTGAGAAATGGACTATGATGAGGGCTAGATTCGACGATATGAGGTACAAGGAAAGGTCTGAGAAGGCCAAGGTGACTAGGCAGAAGGCAAAAAAGTGATATGGTGGCTCAATTCCGATAACGAAATATTTCCATTGTTTGGTATATTTTTTATTTCAGATATATTATTTTAATGCAAGTATGATAAAATGGTAGTATGATAAAATATTTAATTTTAGTACTAAATAATATATTTTTAACAGGTATGGAGGGATGAGGATGCCAACATGGGGACCATCTTCTAGGCCACCCATCGAAAGGGCAGGAATCTCATTGATGAGAGGGCCTCGCAGACCTACGTAAGTATTACTTTACCTTGTTTTAATTTTAATATAACTTAGGAAATATGAAAATAAATATCCATGTAGTTAGTAATAAGTACCTTAGACACATTAGCAATTATCGAGTATCCAAACTTTTCTAGGCCGAGTATCTTAGGCTGCGTGAGCGGGCAACTGCTAGTGCACCTACAGCGAGAGAGGCTGGTACTTCCTCGCAGCCCTCTCCAACTCCGTCGACGGATGAGCTGTGGGTGACTGCCGCTGGTGGTCTCCAGAGGGGTACGTACTACGGTATGAGATCCTATGGTACCATTATTACGATACAGTCATCTAGGGCCTCCATGGCAAGTGCGTATTCTCCACAGCCCTCGCTGGCGTCGGCCCGAGTCCAGGAGACCGTTGACCGTCAGATTGCGTCTCTCCATGATGAGTTGCTACGAAGGATGGTGGAGCAGCCCCTGTCCCTGTCGTAGGCGGACGATGCGACGCTCATCGCATAATTTGATACGCTCGAGCGCAGCATCATGGCGCTCAGGGATATGACAGCTGATCTTAGAGCATCGACAGAGCGCAGTGTGACGGAGCTGCAGGCATCATAGTTGTCCATGGGCAACAGGCTAACGATGATGCATGATTCAATGGTTCATAACAGTATGAGGCTGTTATCTACTATGGATACATACAACCATCGACTAGCAGAGTTGGAGCAGAAACGTCCTTCTGGTGCGCCTTCATCGACACAGACTCCACTGACATTATTGCCTTCTCGATCAACATCGGTATTGATTTCATGGGAGCAGTATAATTTGTTCTTATGCCCGATGTGCGCCAGTGGTCATCCTCCTACAGATCCGCAGTAGTCCTAGTTAGGATAGTTTACTGGTTATTTGTGCTTTGACCTATGATATTTGGTTATTTATGAATATTTTTTATTTTTGAGACTTTCAGACTTTATTTCTTGCACTCAGTTGTGTGGATATTTTTTGTATTCTTTACGACAAGATTTTCTCTAGACTCAGTTTGTAATCTCAAAGTTTCATTTTCTTTAAATTATACTCTATTATTTATATTAAATGTTTTTGTTTTGACCTATAATATTTGGTCAATCGAAGGGGTCGACGAACCCAAAATTCAACGGAGGGTTGCTCCGGGTCTATTTATATAAATTATGAATTCATAAACTACAGGAAAATTGGTTTGGAAACCATTCTATATTCTTTTTTTTTATTTTTTACTGGAACTTTTACGACGTTTAGCGATGTTTATATACGTCGCTAAATACGTCGCTGATTGTCGCTAAATATGTCGCTACGTACGTCGCTGAATGTCGCTAAATACGTCGCTAAATACGTCGCTGAATGTCGCTAAATTGCTGATATGACAATATTTTTTAGGTTAATATAACGTCGCTAAATGTGTTACAAAATATCGCTAAATAGAAAAATTTAGCTAGCGATACAAACACGTCGCTAATTTAGCGACGTTGCGAAACGTCGCTAATATAAAAATATTAGAGACGCAAATATGTTGCTAGAAAACGTCGCTACAATGATATTTTATGACATTTTTTCTGTCAGCGACTAGCTTAAACGCGACTTCACTAAAATATCGCTAATTAAGTAACTGAATTTGTTTAGCAACATTTTTAGGCCATTTAGTGATATTTTCTGACGTCACTAATTTGTCTTATTCTGGTAGTGATTGTAGCTTTACGACTGCTACCTTCTTATCATCTGGTGTCTTGGTTGCATCCAGAATGGCCTCAAAGTTATGGAGCCAAGAATCTGCTAAAACTGCATCTTCCATGCCGAGAAACTTGGTTGGGCGCATACGACTAACATTGGTTGCCGCATTGTGAGTATAATGACCACTGTTGTCAAATGTTAATAACTCCCTGGCGAAGAGTAGTGTTGGTCTATTCTTGTCCTTACTGAAACTGCTGGCAAAGTTGGACCACTTGTTGCTGAAGCAGGAGTTGTTGTTGTTATTGTTGTACCATCATCATAGCTTGGATAATCTATAACATGGCCTGCGAGCCTGCCTACCCTGGTTGTACTGGAAGAACTGGTGGTATTGTTTGGGTTGGTTGAACTGGATGAGCTAGTATGAATGACGGAGCAGGCTGAACTGGCTGTTCCGACAAGCCTGGTGGGCCAATTATTCTAGTCCGGCATGCACGACTTGTGGAGCTGGCTAATGAAGAGCTACTGACACTTTCCCTTGGTTCAATGGTAGAATCTAGCCTACTAATATATCTGCTGGAGTTATTGGTAAACCCTCGAAAGGAGGAGTAAGTGGTATGTCCCTGAAGGATAAGGATACAAGGATATCAACAAGGGACGAGAATAGAACAATCATGTCAAGCAAGTTGGAAGTTCAAGGAAAGCGAGAGGTGTATATTGCAAGTGGAGTTCAATCGAAGATTAATAAATGATTGAGATTCTAACAAGACGAGTCCCACCACGAGTCTGAAAAACAGACCTGCATGGGCTACCAAGAAAATATTGTCATGCCCCGCTCCTAGAATACTGGATAAATACGGGAACTGACATGGCCAATCGCACCTTGCAGAATACCGAAGTAAGCCATAATGTGTTAAGGTTCTCTAGAAGACAGATGAGTGAACTCTAGCATGCTACGACGTCAGTCCTAAGATCGACAAATCATATTATCTCAATCCAGCAATAGAGTATAAGAGTATATCATACATAAAAGTAAAAAGGCATCCCAAATTATATGTCACATATGATCATGAAACTAGTGAATACAAAATAATACACTAGTAGAGTATAATAATACATGATCAAATATACCAGCCATGGTCTAATATATATACATCATATTGACCGCAATCTCAAAATATAAATAAGGAACTAACTCTGTCCCTTGCTAACACCACAAAAAAAGTAATCAAGACGAGGAGTGAAAGAAGGAAACCCACTCGGGAGCCTCGACGACAGTCCTACGAGTGTGAGCCATTTTGCTGGAAGTACGATGGATCCTAGTTCTCTTCGGAGTAATCTGGCCATGCAAAGGCAGTGGGGTTAGAACCCCAAGCAACAAGTACCACAAAGGAACTCGAGGTGATAGACTAACACATCACAACATAAGCAGAAAGAGACATATAAGAAATAAATGATGATCGAGACGTGTACGGTACCAATGTACTTGTCTCAAGAATAATACTGAAAGAACTGATAATAATTACAAAACGAAAGTAAGGCGATTAATGACAAGAAAGCATAGGAACTACTCTGGATCGGGACCACAACCCTTAAACCAAATAAGAACTGGGGTTACAGACCTTCACCCGAGCAGAACTTAGCACCCTAACCATGTGTCGAAAGAAAAATAAAACTAGAGGAGCGAGCTATAACGAAAGTAACATCATTCATCGCACAGCCAAACAACTTTACGGCTTGCTACGATTATCTAGCTAGGGTTGTCACAGACATTAATTACTAAATTTATGTTTTTTAAGAATATTGCTACCACCGACACTGCAATTAACCCAGATAGCCAAGGGTACGCTTGTCTAGTAAACTTAAATGCACAATCAACCATACAATAACATAACTTGTTACTTATTATAAACAAAAATAGAACTCATAAGCATAAACTTAAACTTGTGATCATAAACTTGCTTTATAAACTTGTCTTGTAACATAAACTTGTAAATAAAGTTGTCTTGTAAGTGCCGGAGTATGCGTAAACTTGGTAAGTCATGAAGCCCTTGCCTAGCAAGGTTGTCCATGTTGTATGGGGCCCTTAGGGATCGGGGTAGCTGGTACCGCAATATTCTTTCCTCCTAATGATCTAGTTAAATATTATCTTGTTTAATCATTACTAAATTATTTCAAGTTCTTGAGTCGTGGACACTTAAGAACTCCCTAGAATGACGAGTTATGAATACGAGCTTTTCCCGAATTATCGTATTCATGACACGCGATACATTAGAAAATACTCACACTCGATTGTCCGATGCCAAATGCAATAGATTATTATATACAAATATTTCTACGGTGTCGTGAGGATTGTGAATCTGTACATAAACTTGTCCTGTGAACTTACATGCAAAACTTGTCTGGTAACATAAACTTGTATTGACATAAGAAACCAAACAACAATAATCACTAAACGGAATAACTAAATGAACATAATTAAAGGGAACACAAAATATACACAAGAATTTATGGCCCTATGCACCCACTGGACGCATGGACTCACTTTTTGCATGCACCCACATGCCCATGCACTCACTTGACGCATGGACTCACTTTCCGCATGCTCAGGATTAAAGTCTACTCCTTGGAGCAAGTACTGAGTGATGGGTCAATAAATGAAGTGTCAGTAAAGTGATATAAAGTGATTGATGTGACATACCATAAATATGTGTCATAGAAGAGACAAAATCATATAAGGTGTGTATGAAAAGACGTGCAGGGAAAAGACATATATGTTGCTTCTAAGTCAAATGACAGACGGGCCGCATGGGCTTCTGGCCGCATGGACAACTGACCGCATGAGCTCCTACCCGCATGGACAACTCACCCGCAGGGAAATCTCATGTGTTCTGTGCTCTATGCATTCAACTTATGGATGCATATGTAAAGACAGTTATGCGCCTAACAAGATAGGCGTCATGCTGAAGAGGGCGCATGAAGATGGGCACATGGAACTCCTTTATTCCAAAGCAGCACAACTCCATGGAAAAAGCTCCAAAAAATCTTTTTTTTTCATAACAACTTTATTTTTACTCTAAATTAAGTGAAACAAAACCCAAATTGCATAAAATAAAATTCTTTAACATAAGGAACAACTATTTTTCGAAAACACTAAGTTTTAATAGATCAAAACCAAGAAAAACTCATAGAACCCATAAAAACTCTAAACTTAAAACTCAGATCTACAAAAATCTATACATCAAAATCTAAAACTCCAAGAACTAAATATGATCAGCAACTTAAGGAGAACAATTTTCATCTAATACATTTTTTAAAACAACATATATATAAAAAATGCAAAAATTTATGACTTCACCATTGAGCAAGATATACTTGCCTAAGAGTCCAGCGACTCCTTCCTAGCTTGGTCCAGTGCTGGGGTTCGGCTAGGGGAGGTGCACGGGGGTGAGGGATAAGGGAGCAAGGAAGAAGGGAATAAAAATAAAGAAGAAAGAGAGGAGAGAGAAAAATCTCATATATATATATATATACTAAGAAGAGAAAAAATAGTTTAGTCATGGGTTCAGTCAAATAAACCGAACCAGGTGTCCATTCTACATGCGGGTCCTAAATTGGGTCTATGGCAATGACAATGGGTATTCTACTGGTCTCGGGTAGTCTCTCTCAACAATAGAAAATAACAATAAATAAAAAGACATGAACCAACATGAGAAATACAACAAGAATACATTATTAGGAAAATTAAATTCTAAAAATTCAAGAAATATGGAATCTGAAATCGGGTGTGACACCCTTGAACCCCCACAGGGGGGAGCTGCTCCCTCAACCTTCATCCGTTGACCAGGCAGCGGAACCCCCGGTTGCGTGGCTCCGTAGATGTCATAGGCGGTTCAGAGAAATCTTCTGGGATGACGTTGTCTTTGGCCCATCATGGTTTCTTCATTGCATAAGTTTATATTTTGATCTTGCTTATTGCTTTTCTGCAGATACATGTTAGACGAACAAAGCAATGTACATAGTAGCAAGTATTGTACATTTAATACATATTTGAACTATGCTAAGTTTAAGTACTAATAATGCAGTGAAAGAATGATTATTAGTGATATTAAAAGTTAAACTTAATTGAATAACCATATTCGAATGGTTATTCAAAAATATAGTTAGATTATTGGGCTAACAATCTCCTACTTTTTTATTATGATAATCGGTTAAGTTTAAGATTACTTTAATAGAAGCTCGTATCACTAATATGTAAAACAATAAGCATATATCACTAAAGGTGGAAGAAAAGTATACATGCAATAGTGATTTCATGAATGGTTAGTAATATTTAAAAGCTAAATATAATCGATTTACCATATTAAAAAATATAAAATAATCAATGGGCTAACATATTTATACATGCGTAAGAAAACTAAAACTAATTAACTTAATTTGTAGGCCCATCGGCCTAAGTCTCCATCTTGTCTCGTTCGTAGGATCACACGAAGGATCGTTCGGAAAAGATGAAGGCGCGATCGGCTGGGCCTCATCCATCACGTTCATCTGCTCCTATGTCTCCATGGTGCCGTCAGCAGGAGGAACGGTAGACGAGGGAGTAGCTCAGGCCTAGAACTGCTCGTCCCAGGAGTACTGCACGTACCGTCGTCGGAGTCGGGGATGTGACTGGTTGGTACAATGGAATACCCGGAGATGAGGATCCAGAACCAGTAGCCGGTACCGGAGCAATACTCCGTCTACCGGAGGAGCCTCTCCCTTGGTATAATCCATGTTGTCCTGCCATACCTGATAATAACATATGGTGATAAAATAATATGATATATAGAAAAGGAAATCCAATTTCTCAAATTGTAAACATCTTCATCCTTGTCGTCTATGTATGTTTATGTGTCTCTGTCTATGTATGGGTGTATGTGTCTTCCATACCTGATAATAACATATGTGTCATATTATATATGTGTAAAGAAGATGGATGTGTGTCCGTGCGTGTCTATGTATGTGTGTCCGTGTGTGTATGTGTCTGTATTTGTTTTTGTGTTGTGTGTCCATGTGTGTGTATGTGTCTGTGTCGTGTCAGATATGATTAGATAGGGTTAGGGTTTACATGTGTCTATATCATACACCTAACAATATTGACTAAAAGAATTATTACCTAATTTTATAATGATCATTGCACTTATACTATAAATTTTTCTTCACATACACATACACGTATGAATTTTCTATCTCTACTTTTATTTTTCAAATAAATATATAATTCTAGGATATCATCAGGAATTGTCTACAAGGGTTACTATTTATGGTAATTACCCTTTTATGGTAATTACTATATAAATTCCTCTTCACATACACGTATTAAACACATAATCATCTAATAAACTAAATTAGCCTAAAATTAGTATAACTATTTATGGTAATTACCTATGAGGGTTACTATTTATGGTAAAAAAAATAATATGACTACTCTACATATCGTATCCTGTATCTGTGTCTCTGTGGCAATATCAAAAGTGAGATACAAGAGAAGTGTGTGTGTGTGTGTGTGTGTGTGTCGATGTATCATGTTAGTGTGTGTGCCATGTCAGTGTGTGTGTGTGTGTCGTGTCCGTGTTTGTGTCATGTCAGTGTGTCTTTTGTCAGTATGTGTGTGTTGTGCCAACTGTGAGAGAGATAAGGTTAGGGTTTGCCTGACCTAATAGAGGATTTGATCGAGGAGAGGAGGAGGAGCTCGGTGGGGAGGGGAGTCAGAGCGGTGGCCGGAAGGGAACCCAAGTAGGTAGGAGGAGCCCAGTGGGGAGGAGGAGCCCGGTGGCCGGAGGAGCCCGGAGGCCTGAGGGGAACTCGAGGAGAGGTGGAGGAGCCCAGTGGGGAGAGACATCGGGGCGAGGGGGGTCGTCGAGGGGGGGGGGGGGCAACGAGGCGAGGGGGGTCATCTAGGGGGGCACCGGGGTGAGGGGGGGCGTCGGGGTCGCTGGGGGGGGGGGGGAGAGGGGAACTCTGTCGTTGTGAAAAAATTGGTGATGTAAGAGTGGGTGGAAAATAAAAGTCTAATCCATATATGAAACATTTTAGCGATATCTTCACGCCACTAAATTTTAATTATACCATGACGAACATATAACGTCGCTAAACGTCGCCTATTTAAAAAAATAGCGATGTTCAACGACTCCATGGCAACGTCCATTTTCATAATACTAATTGTAGTCGCAGGATATCGGCCATAGTGACGTCTGGCGACGTTATATTATTATGTCGCTGATTTCAATAATATCAGAGACGTTTAAACCCAAGTCGCTAAATACATCACGAATTTGACTTATTTTGGTAGTGTTACCAACCGAAGGAACAACCTTGGATCTTGCTTTGATTCTTAGTATAGCTTGTTTTATTATTTGATCTATTTTACTTTTGGGTAACACTTATAACTTGTCTTATTGATGATTTTTATTTTTCTTGGATTGGATTGCTCTTGGAGTCCAAGAATAACATGTCGAAGAATGCAAAGTTGGCATGAAAATATATACAAAAAGTATGTAGGAAATCCTTGTCACAAAAGTGAAGTTCCGGTGAGCGCACTTGTATGTGTTTCAAAAATTTCTTAGAAAGTGTGCCTAGATATGTTAAGTATTCGGGGCTCACTTCTCTACTCCTACATACATTCTATACTAAGGTAATTCCTTCAAAAGTACGCCAATCCTACCTGGCGCACTTTTGAAAGGGTTTGCAAGTCATCAAGAATATACGCCACTACTTAAAAATCCAAGTTGGCGCACTTTCTAGATATTGCAGAGTTTGCATACTTTGGTAAACTTTCTATACCAGCGCACTTTCTACCTTCTGGAGAATGGTGCACTTTACTGTGTGGAGCACTATGCGGCATTCTCCAGAGACGGCACACTTTATAGCCTTTCGTATTACTTAATGACTAAACAAAGACTTTTGACCATTCTCGAGAATTATGTTCTTGACTGCAGAGTCGTCTCGACTGCTATGCCATATCTTGGAACTTGTGTTTTATCTTTTAGTAGACTTTTCTGCATCTATTTGTGCGCCAAACCTCACTACTGGCATACTTGATGAAAGTGCGCCAAAGTCGCAACTTGGGTACTTTTATTTGTGCGACAATGATAGATTTATGCTCCAAATTCCTGGCTCGCGCACTTCTATCATTGTGTGCCAAGGTCCTTAAAGTGCGCTTTAGTATAATTGTATGCCACCTTTTGCTCGGATGAACTTTTGTATGAAAGTGCGTCAGAACTGTCCAGCTTAGTGATTTGTGCGCCAATACCCGTTTGTGCGTCAATGGTGGTTTTTGACCCATTGTGCGTGCGGACATTATTTTCTTGCCTGATTTTATGTGCTAATACTGAATTGTTAATTTATGCACCTGTATGCTAGTATTCTCTTTAACAAGTTTAATTGTTGATGATTCTCTAGTTCTATTTTATCCCATTATTTTAGTTAATCTTGGTTATTTCCTGAACATAAAATTCTTGATATTGATCTTGATTTCCTGACATAATCTAGTGATTCTACATTATTAATGAACTCCTGAATCTTGACATGGATTGATAATCCTGACTGTCATGTCCTAGTACCAGAATACGAAGATGGACATGGCTAACTCTTCCGTACAAGATATAGAACGTCGTACGGCGGTCACGACTGTAGAAAGACAAAGGGGTACATTCTATATTCAAGTCTCATAGGATCTTAGAACAACTATGTCTCAATCATTCAAGCAAGTAACAACAACATAGAACATTTGAAGCCATCCCAAATGCACCATCGAAATATTCTAAAGATCTACCCATCAAAATGTTAGAGAATGTCAATAGTTATACAACTGAGATCAGTTGTAGTCTGATTATATTACAATTATGTACAAAGGAACTGATGTCCAGACAAGCCGCTAAAAAGTGCCGGTGGCTAAAAGCCCAAAAGAGTATAATTTACAAGTGGAGCAGTGATTAAGAAACCCAATCGTGCCCTTCAGCGACCATCCGTCTGCTGTGCGTTATCCTAAAGGGGATAAGCTGGATCCTCTACTACTGGATCTAAACCTGGCCATACAAAACCAGTAGGGTTAGACCCCAAATAGAAAATACCACAAGGAACCATGAATGAAGAAACAAAAAAATAGATCAAGCATATAGTGCAAGAGCCAAAAATTATTGGCGCGTGCCCCATCTTTGGGATAACATGAGACTCCTTCACCAAACAAGGACAGAAAATACCATGCCACCCAAGATAAGGTACGTCCCATGTTTATGGTCAAGTAGGATTCTGTGTCATAGTTTGATCCATATTCCATTATAACATAATGACTCAACTCCCCAACTAAACAAGAAGAGAAGTTGAACACCATACTATGACAGTCCATGTCCTTATGCTACTAGCAGAATTACAATTACAACCAAGTCAGGTTATGACGGCCAAACAATGTTACAGCTTATTATGTGGAGTCTAAAATTATCCCAGATATAATAATAATAATTAACATCCTTAGATCGTGCCATGTCGAGCAGGGCTAACTGAGCCAATATGATACAAGTAGGAAATCATGATCGCACCAATTCCCCATGGGGCCACCATGCTAATAAATCAGTAACAGTTCCAACCTTCCTATAAGGAAAATGATGGCTCGGTCTTAAATATAAAAAGATTGAATATTGTACTCCACTACATCCGGATGATATACAATATATGTGGTGGCCAGCCTTACACGCCATAAATTTTATCACGGGGTGGCCCATCACGTACGATCTCGGGATACCGATCCCTCCCTATGTTCTAATCACCTTTTATGTTACCTAATTAACCCTACAGTGATATAGAATTCCCTATCATGGCCACAGGAACATTTTCCTTAATGATGTCGTACAGAGTACGTGCATATTTGATACGAATTTATTTAATTTAAGGAGTCAAGTCGGGATCCACCCAAATATAGATGCAACATTCAAACCAGCAATAACCTAGCCACACTATGGTTCTGACCCATTATCATTTATGTGCCAAGAATTCAGAAATATAATATTATGCACCGAGCAGGAATCATCATGTCACATTTAGTGTACATGTTGGCAAATATTCCACACTCAGTGTATATTATAGTCTTTATAAACATGCGAGCATGACAAGTGTATCGGCATAAATACAATAACCAAGTCAGGATACCAAACCTATCAGTTGGTCACATGAATCATGTTTGATCAAGTTAGGAGTCACAATTAATTAGGAATCTCATATCTCATATGATCAAGTCACGGTCATGAATGTCTCACTAATTCCATAAATTCTGGGTTATAGATTATCAATCATGGTCAAGCTCAACTAATCTAGAATAGGCATCATATGCACAACAGGACCCATGCATGCACAATCAATCATAAAAAGTCCTGGATCGACACACTTTATAAGTGCCTAATATAGGCTAGTAAGGAATAGTTGTGCATTATGCACGAGCAAGCAACTATATGGCACACAAACCTATAACACTATGTCACAGATGTCATGGCACAAAAGTCTATAACATGGTGCACAAAATCAATAATAGAGCAGTAGGAAGATATGGCGCACAAAATCGAGAATTACAACAATGGACGCATTCTACTCATGCATGCAAATTGGCACACAAAGAAAGAATTACAAGAATGAGAAGTGGCGCACTATGCAAGAGCAAAACAACTACAAGACAAAGCACAAGTCCCCAGGCGGTGCAACAGTCGAGGGTACGATAGTCGAGGGCCTCGAAAATTGAGATATGCCAAAGTCAAGGCTCGCTTATCGAGGCTGAACTGAACAAGTGTGCGCCAAGGGTTAACAAGTTTGCTGTGTTATTAATCTACCAAAAGTGCGCCAACCGTTGAGCGTCCAGAAAATGTGCTAAGGGTTGTGTGTATAAGAGCGTCGCACTTTTGATAGTTAATGCACAATGTGTCAATTGTGCGTTGGTCTGTTGATTGGTTAAAGGGGTGCCAAGGAGGAAGTTGATCAAAAGTGCGCTAAAAAGTAGATTGGCGCACTTTTGCTTGGTTTATTCGGTAATACATTAATTGTGTGCCAAAGGCTAAAATATTCCAAAAGTGCGCCAGAGGCTAAAATCTTCCAAAAGTGCGCCAAGAAGGATTTTTTCCAAAATTTATCCCTTTGACATACTTTTGCAAGAAATTAGCAGTACGCTTAAAGTACGCACGAGTATGGAATGCGGGTCACATTCAATATTTTTCCATGGTACAAATACTCCTGTGTACTTCTTGTCACTATTCTTCTTTTTCAACCGACGCACCATTTGATATACACAGAGCTCAAGCTCGAGACTATGACAGTGCTCCATTCCTCAAGCAATAAGAACCAAAAATTAAGGAAAAATTTAGGCTCAAAATCAAGGAACAACATCTTTTGAAAAACCTCATTTTTAAGGGATCATTCCTTAGGAAGATATACTAATGAAAACCATCATAATAAAATGAAGATAAAATTATTAACCACCGCAAATCTGAAAACTCCAAGAACTATCTATAATTAGAACACTACTAGAAACTAATTATAACAATAAATATTAAGAATAAAACTATAGCATCATGTTTCTTTATATTTGTAAGATGTACTTGCCTATAAAGAAAACCAGGAGCAAAATAAGAGAAATGAACAAGTGAGAAGAGAGAATAAGAAGAAGGATATATATATATATATATATATATATATATATATATATATATATATATATATATATATATAGGAAAGGGGTTGATGGTGAACCGTCGGATCTCTCCAACAAATCTAAGCCACAAACCCTACCTACCACTGTAATGCCCCGCCTCCAGCGGTTTACTAAAGGAACACATACTACTTTGACTCGATTGAGAATCGAGTCTCAAAAAAATCTTACCACCCAACTGATCATGGACGAAATGCAATAAACCCTTCCAACTGATGGGACAACTGTAATCACCCTTATTTTCAGAAATTTAAAAATGAATTTTCAAAAATTTTATGAATTTTTTGTAATTATTAACTAAATAAAACCAAGGTAGTTTGAAATTAAATAATTTTAAATGATTTTAATCAATATTAGACATAGGATAATTTTTCTAAAATTTATTGGACCCCGAAAACATTTTTAAAGACCTAAAAACTTATTAATTATTAAACCAAAATAAACCTTGAAATAAATCTGGTTTATTGGTGAACCAAACCAAACCAACCCGAATCCTGAACCAACCGAACCAAACCCTGAATTCAAACCAACCCTAGCGGGACAGATCCGGACCCGTTAGCAGACCCGACCCACTGACCCATACCCGAACCCATTTTATATCGGATCGGGTCGGATCCGAATCCCACACTCAAACCCGACCCAACCTGACCCATTTGTCTGCTGCTACAGTATTGTGGGAATCCCGACCGCCGGCCGTTACCCTAACCCCGTTGTCATTTTTTACTGCCGCTCCGGCTTCCGCCGCCTCGCCTCCGCCATTCATCCGCCGACTAACCGCCTCCCCGCCGCGACCCCTCCGGTCCATCTTCCCCCAACCGCCGGCCCTTATCCTCCCTCTCCTCCTATAAATACCCCGACCGGACACCCCTTCACCGCTATCACCACCCTTCTCTGTCAGCCGAGCTCCGCCTCACCGACAATCCCATAGTGCCACCGGCCACCGTTCCTTCCAGTACCGCCTCCAGCCGCTGCTCTCCCCGAGGAACCCCAGTCTCCCCAAACCCGATCACCTCCACCGTCATAAGCTGCCACCGTCACCAGAGCTGACGGCCCCGCCGATGAGCCTCCGCCTTGGATCCTCGAGCCCTGGCGATATCTCTCCTCCACCAGTGCGGTCTCCACTAGCTCCGGCAGCCTTGTCTCCGGTGACGACGTCGGGAAACCTAACCCTAGCCGTTGTGTCGTGTCGCGCCGCCTCGCGGACACGAGTAACTTTTAGTCTTTTCAGATTCCTGTTCAGGTAGCCTTTTCTCTCTCCTCGCTGTCCCGTTTCTTATTCCGTCTGTTGTGACGCAAACCCTGCGTGACCCTCTCGATGCCCGTGTAACCCGCTCGGTGTGTCGCGTCCTGTGGCGATTGCGAACTGCGATCCAAAATCAGGAAAATATTTACCCTATTTTTTCTCGGAACTGAGTGCGCCCCTCCAAACGGGACGACTTGGCCGTGTGCGGACTTCACCGAAAGGTGCACGTCGTTAATACGGATGTATGGGATTTTGCGGAAGTTGATTTGGATGTGCGTGCACACCGAAATCAACGCATATCCGCCAACAATGCCCCGTATCGGCCCTGTTCCAGAACTCGTTGTAACTTCGTGTACAAACGTCGGATCGAAATAAAACTTATGCCATCGGGCTCGTAGCAATACGCTGGTCCTGTGATCCAAGTTTGGTTTGATTCTGAGTACGTTGACAAAATCGCGTATCGTGGGCCCCGCAACTCCACTTGACGGGCGATTTTGTGATCGGCTCATCGGAATCCAGTTCTGGATATTCCGTTGGATTTGTATCATCATTTTGGACTTGTTGATACTAAGTTTGACGAATTTGGAGAATATTGTCTCTGACACATTTTTCGGTGCGAAGCGGGCCACAAGTGGACCCCGCTTTGACCAGAAACTGTCATTTTTGCCCTTATGTCCAAATTTGACTCAAGGAAAGGCAATTCTAGCTATTTAATATTTTTTGAACCTGATGGTGATATTTATTACAGCTTTTGGAGGAGTACCGGCCGAATCCATTAATACAGGGACATCTGTTGGTATTCAAACCCCAGGCAAGTGTACCTTGCCAACCTTGCAGTTTTGTTACATATTTCCTTGTCTTATTTAATTATTGTACATGCTTAACCTAGGACCGTGTGACTTTACTTAGCGTCCGATTAATATTCGGATGCCAACACCGTACGCGGAGTTGTATAACGTCACCTAGAGATGGATATCGAGACCCTTTACATTCTCGTGCTTGTAATATCAAGTACGTCATACCCAGGACACCTGACACTATTCATGAGACCCTAGAGATGGATTCCGGATGATGTCCCCAGGTTTAGCAAAGGATTTCTATCCCAAGGTTTACGGGACAGTAGCAGAAGCAGGAGCAGGAGCTGACACAGGAGCTGTACCGATCCCCGAGGACGAGGTGATGGCTGAAGACTTTTCCTGAGTATCTGTGATTCATACTCAGTATCTGCTTTATTTAGACACTTATGTTCTGTTCTGTTGAACCATTGTATTAGACTTATATCGGGTTGTTCCCCGATTTACTTTATTGAGACTTGTTGTTTATTTTCATTTCTTTATGTTGTTGATCATATTTATCTTCCATGGATGAGATTAGTTGTGACATGTTTAGTAGACTTTATTTTGTGTTACAGCTTAAGTATACCCTAATGGATCCCTTAAATTGGGGTTGTCCATCGGTGTGTGCTGCTGGCCATTGCCACGTGTCTAGTCCCTCGATATTCTTGGGACTGGAGCGTGACATGGTTTTTGTGGTGGCCCATACAGGTCCTCAGACTAAATTGTTCGGTTTCAACTTAGGGACCGAGCAAGCCTGCCATAAGGATAGGATAAGTTATAGGATCTCATCCATTGATTGAATCGTTTTTGAACTCTATATCGTATTCGAATTAATTACTTGATTTGTATCCTGCTTTGATTTCTCTGCGCGTTCTTATAGTTTATTTTTGATGCAGAGTAATAGATCCAAGAATTAGTGATGAGAATCCCTTGGGTACACCACACGATGCTGTGGTTACCTATGAAGATGGAGTGACACCAAAGAATAGAGGACAATCTTCTCAAAGCGATCAAGCTGGCCAGCATAATTCAAGGTTCCGGCGTGATGACATCCCACCTCCGCCACAGTTCACTCCACCGATGCCTGTTTTTCTACCAGGGCAAGCCATGGACGGGCAGCAGATGTTTCAAATATTTTATGCCATGATGCAAGCCCAATAGCAGGTTCAACAAGAGGCTCAGTGTCTTGAGGCAGAGTATTTAAGAACCAGCCTAGTAACCGTATTGGAGCAAGCGAACCCACCAGCTAGGCGACCAGCGACGGAATCTATCACTGATTTCTGTCAGCTCAAGCCCCATACCTTTTCTGGCAAGGAGGGGCCAACTGAAATTCACGAGTGGCTCACGAACACACAACACCAGTTGGAAGCAGCTGAACTTCCGAAGGAGAGATGGATGACTGCTGTCAGGATGCAATTGACTGATAATGCATACCATTGGTGGCTATCAGAAGAGATGAGGCTCGGACATGACCGAGTCACTTGGGAAGAGTTCTCCAGACTCTTCCAGGAGATGTATATCCCGGCTGTTTCCCTGTCAGAACTCCGAGATAAGTTCAACCGCCTTATCCAAGGCAATATATCGGTGGAAGAGTACAATATTGAGTTCATTCGACTAAGTCATTTTGCCCCTTCTCTAATTCCTACAGAAGAAGAGAAAGCGGAAAATTTCTTCGACGGACTCAGGTTTGAGCTCCAGAGGTTGATCGGATCTATTGTACCTACATCATACACCGACGTCCTTGCTGCAGCACGACGCATAGAGCATGTCACTAGGAGGGAGTCAAGTCTGAAGTGGCCATTCACATCAGCACCATCCAGAGCATCACAGGGGGAGTCTGCAAAGCGATCCCAGAGGAATCTACCTCAGATAGCAGCACCTAGGGCCATATCTCTTTTTACTTGTCACTACTGTGGCAAAGTAGGCCATATCGAGAGGGAGTGCAGACGCAAGTTGGGATTATGTCTGATTTGTGGATCCAACCAGCATCCAGCCAAGGACTGCTCTGAGCGCCGAGAGGGAGCACCAAATCGACCAGATTTACCAGCACCAAGGCCATCTTATCCAGTATTGAAAGCACCACAGATGGGAGTTGGAGGAGTCAGACCACCAGCTCCAGGAGGATATCAGCAGAGACCACCATTGGCACCACAGGCAGCATTATTTCAGCAGGCTCGTCAGCAGAGGGGTCCAGCTCAGGGACGAGGACAAGCATTTGCATTGGCTATTGAGGAGGAAGCTACTACAGGAGAGGTTATAGCAGGTACTATATTAGTAGCTTCATTACCTGTTGTAGCTTTATTTGATTCTGGAGCATCGTATTCATTCATAGCTACTAGCTTCGTAGCCACACAGAGAGTAACTACCGCACCCCTTTCGAAGACTAAGAGAATTCTTACGGGAGGTAGAATTATCCCAGTCAGTGACATCTATAGATCTTGTTAGGTAGTAGTCTGTGTAAGAGTGATGCGAGCTCAATTTCTGATCTTTTCTATGCCGGATTATGATATTGTACTTGGTATGGACTGGTTAAGTCAGTACCATGCGACTCTTGATTGCCAACTTGGAAAGACTATATTTAGACCGCCTGGTCATTCAGAGTTTAAGTTTCTTCGGAGAGCTATAGAGCAAGGTGTTCAGCCTACTCTTAGGGTACTATTTGTAGAAGGAAAGTCAGGTAACCCAAGAGTCATATTAGAGTTTGTCGATGTATTTCCTGATGATCTTTCAGGTTTACCACCTGATTGGGAAATAGAATTCACAATAGACTTGACTCCAGGAGCAGAGCCTATCACTTCATTAGTGTACCGGCTAGCACCTAAGGAGTTGGTGGAATTGAAGGAACAAGTTGATGATCTTCTAGAGAAGGGTTTTATTCGGCCCAGTGTTTCACCTTGGGGAGCACCCATATTATTTGTACCGAAGAAGGATGAGACAGTACGCTTGTGTATTGACTACAGTGCACTGAACGCTGTGACTATTAAGAACCGGTATCCCTTGCCACGCATTGATGACCTATTCGATCAATTGAGTGGAGCTAGGGTATTCTCAAAGATTGACCTTAGATCCGGTTATCACCAGATTAGAGTGAGGAAGGAGGATATACCAAAGACAGCGTTCTTAGTAATGCCGTTTAGTTTAACCAACGCGCCAGCTATGTTCATAAGTTTGATGAACAGAGTTTTTTATCAGTACTTGGACAAATTTGTGGTTGTGTTTATTGATGATATCTTAGTATATTCCAAGAGCCACGAAGAGCACGAGGAGCATCTCAGAATTGTGCTAGAGACGCTGAGGCATGAGAAGTTGTATGCCAAACTCAGTAAATGTGAGTTTTGTATGGATAAGGTACCTTTCTTGGGACATATCATCTCAGGAGAAGGACTTCCAGTTGATCCAGAGAAGGTTGCTGCAATAGAATCTTGGCCTACACCTACATCAGTTGCAGAAGTGAAAAGTTTTCTCGAACTTGCTGGATATTACCGGAGGTTCGTAGAAATTTTTTCAAGGATTACGGAGCCTATGACGCGGTTGACACGTAAGGACCAGGAGTTTGCATGGACGGAAGAATGTCAGAAGTTCTTTGAAGAATTGAAGAGGCGATTGACAACAGCACCGGTCTTGACTCTTCTTTCAGGATCGGGAGGCTTTGTTGTTTATAGTGATGCGTCAGGTAGTGGACTAGGATGTGTTTTGATGCAATAAGGCAAATTTATCGCTTATGCATCGAGACAGTTGAAGGTCCATGAGAAGAACTACCCAACGCACGATCTTGAGCTAGCTGCGGTAATATTTGCACTGAAGATATGGAGGCACTATCTTTGTGGAGAGAAGGTAGAAATCTTTACTGATTATAAGAGTCTGAAGTATGTATATACTCAGGAGGAGCTTAACATGAGACAAAGACGTTGGCTTGAGTTGATGGTCGACTTTGATATAGATCTGCAGTACCATCCGGAAAAGGCGAATGTCGTAGTAGACGCACTCATCAGGAAGCCTACGACTTATTTTTTGACGATGCAGCCCCAGCTATTGAAGGATCTACAGGAGCTCTAGATAGAGATTATTTTACCAAGACAAAGTGGCTTGATGGCGAATCTCGAAGTTAAGTCGTCACTTGTGGAGAGGATTAAAGAGGCATTGCCCACTGATGCTAGATTTCGAAGACTTAAAGAGAAGACAGAAGCAGGCATGTAGATGGGACTTTGCATACATGAGGATGGGACATTGAGGTACAGAAATTGCCTATATATTCCGAATGGAGAATTGAGACATGAGTTGATGACTGAAGCACATAGGTCTATGTACTCTATTCATCCAGGAGAAACGAAGATGTACCGAGATTTGAGGCAGTACTATTGGTGGCATGGAATGAAGAGAGAGATTGCACGATTTATGGTGAAATATTTAGTCTGCCAGCAAGTAAAAGTCGAGCATCAAAGAACTATTGGTTTGTTGCAGCCACTTTCCATACCCGAATGGAAGTGGGAACATATCACTATGGATTTTGTTACAGGATTTCCAAGAAGTCCCAGTGGAAAAGATGCAGTATGGGTTATCGTGGATTGACTCACTAAATTAGCACATTTCTTTCCATTTAGAGTTGGATAGTCCACGGAAGTACTAGCCGACATGTATATACGACAAATCATAAGGTTACATGGAGTACCGATTAGTATTGTGTCAGATCGTGATTCGAGATTTATATCTCATTTTTGGTGAAGCATGCAAGAAAGTCTTGGCACCCGACTCAAGTTCAGCACTGCTTACCATCCACAGACAGATGGTCAATCAGAGAGCACGATTCAGATCTTGGAGGATATACTGCGATCTTGTATGTTAGACTTCGGAGGGTCTTGGGAAGATTATTTGCACTTGGTGGAATTCTCTTATAACAACAGTTATCAGACAAGCATCCAGATGGCACCATTCAAGGCGTTGTACGGTAGAAAGTGCAGATCGCCGATATGCTGGAGTGACGTTGGTGAGCGTCAAATACTGGGTCCAGAGTTGGTGATGCAGACCGTGGAGAAGGTAAAGCAAATTCAGAATCATCTTCGTGCAGCTCAGGACTGACAGAAGCATTGGGCTGATACACACAAACATCCCCTGGAGTTCAAAGAAGGAGAGCACGTATTCTTGAGGATTTCATCTACTCGAGGTACTATTCGATTTGGGAGCAGAGGCAAGTTGAGCCCAAGGTACATTGGGCCATTTGATATTCTGGAGCGCATTGGTGAGGTAGCTTATCGTCTTGCATTACCTCCATCCTTAGAGGGAGTGCATGATGTATTCCATGTCTCACAGCTGAGGAGGTACGTGACTGACCCAAGTCACGTAGTCGATTATTTTGAAATCGCAGTGGACCCTAGCTTGAGATATGAAGAACAGCCAGTTGGCATACTCGACATCAGTGAGAAGACATTACGAGGACAGACAATTAGATTAGTTCGTATAGCTTGGAAATATTACTCTCCTAGCGAATCTTCCTGGGAACGAGAGGATATCATGTGCCAGCGTTATCCTCACCTATTCGCAGATGCAGGTATAACCTAAGATTTATTGTAGTTTCCATAGTTATATTTAGTAGTTTATTCGTTGATTGCAGGACGCAATCCTCTTAAGGAGGGTAGATTGTAATCACCCATATTTTCAAAAATTTAAAAATAAATTTTCAAAATTTTTATGAATTTTTCTGTAATTATTAACTAAATAAAACCAAGGTATTTTGAAATTAATTTTTTTTTAAATGATGTTAATCAATATTAAAATATTATAAAAATAATATTTTTAGGTATAAAATAAAATATTAGACATAAGATAATTTTTCTGAAATTTATTGGACCCCGAAAATATTTTTAAAGACCTAAAAACTTATTAATTATTAAACCAAAATAAACCCTAAAATAAACCCGATTTATTGGTGAACCAAACCAAACCAACCCGAATCCTGAACCAACCGAACCAAACCCTGAATTCAAACCAACCCTAGCGGGTCAGATCCGGACCCGTTAGCAGACCCGACCCGCTGACCCATACCCGAACCCATTTCATATCAGATCGGGTCGGATCTGAATCCCACACTCAAACCCGACCCGACCCGACCCATTTGTCTGCTGCTACAGTATTGTGGGAATCCCGATCGCCGGCCGTTACCCTAACCCCGCTGCCATTTCTTACTACCGCTCCGGCTTCCGCCGCCTCGCCTCCGTCGTTCACCCGCCGACTGACCGCCTCCCCGCCGCGACCTCTCCGGTCCATCTTCCCCCAACCGTCGGCCCTTATCCTCCCTCTTCTCCTATAAATACCCTGATCGGACACCCCTTCACCGCCATCACCACCCTTCTCCGTCAGCCAAGCTCCACCTCACCGACAATCCCACAGTGCCACCAGCCACCATCCCTTCTAGCGCCGCCTCCAGCCGCTGCTCTCCCTGAGGAACCCCGTGTCACGCCCCGATCTTCCGCAGGTATAACGCCCCGTTCTCCCGGTGCGGAGATCGCGGCTAAGAAACACAAGACGGTATCGTTCGATCGGGATAGATTAAATTAAGAACTCGTCCACGTTATGGATTTGTTTCTTCGGAATCGATTCCTATATTCAGTGGACCGTGCCCCAAGGATCGGCTTAGCGGTAGAGTCCGGAGGGACCTCTCCGCTGTTATCTTTTATTGCCTCGATTTTCGATGTCGCTTGTTGCTTTCGTGCTTTGAGTTGGTTTTGGGATTTGCTTGTTTTCCTTGAACGGTTTCGATGGGTTTTATTGCTTTCGTTCATTGACTTGCACTTCTATTCCGAGATTGGAAAGAGAGGAAGAGGTATTGATCGAGCTGTTCGTAATACAGGTGAACGAGCAGTAGGCGGCTTGCGAGCGGAGTCGTGAAGCGCCTCTTTCCTTCTCTCTTCCAATAATCTAAGTGAGTGGCTACCAACCCGATTAGCTAGCCCTGCTTCCAGTCTTCACATCTAATAAATCTGCATTCTTCTTTGCCCCGATCAAACGATACCAAGTAATAATAAAAGAAACCAAGAAAGGGAAATAGACTTGGTTATTATGCTTGTCAATCAAACCTGTGAACTGTTGCCTTATTGTATGCTTGTTCGTGCAAATATTCTATGAATTATGCTAAGTATGACACACACCTTGTATTGTGCATAATTGTTCAGGAAGGCTATGCTAAATGAATCATGCATTACTACTTGTCGTGCACTCGTGTTCTTGCACTCGTGTTCTTGCATTCGTGTTGCCTCAACTGCATGAATTGTTAACTTGTTAATCGTGTTCGATCATGGACAACTTGTGCACAAGGTATTGGTTCTGCGGACGGTCGCTGGGGCACTGGCATCGATCCGATCCGGGCGGAACTCGTGTGTAGTCGTCGTGTTCGGGACTGGATATCTTGCAGCGCAATCATGTACTCTCGTAGCATGCTATCCTTGTCCTCGGCTACGTCCACTATGGCAACCATGCCAGTGATCATCGTGTATATTTAAACCTATTGCAAACTAACTTGTGTCTTCGTGGCAGGGAAGGCATGGTAAGTATTGTGCAGGTAATTCAGACGGGCAGGTAAAATCAACCGAACGGTGGCACGTTCATTTTCAGTAAATTCTATATGCTGCTTACTTGTAAATGAACTAAGGCAAGATAGAAACCCACAAAATATGCATGCTTTATTAAAATAATGTGTTGATTGGTATAGCTCGGTTAGCTCGCCTTCACCAGTATGTTTCGACATGCTGACCCTCGTTGAAACAGGTTCTCCGCACCAAGACGAACCGAGCGAGGAGCCGAAGTCGTCTTCCTGATCCAGTCCAGCTGTTGGCGCATCTTCACCGCGCCCTTTTGAAGTACTTGAAGAAGAAGCTTGCAACTTTCCATACACAATGCAACTTCGTGGCAAAGCCGTCCTCCAGCCTGGAGGTCTTTATCATTTTGAGTTTATAAAGGGATGTAATGTACAGGACTGCTATCTCATTTTGAGTCAACTCTTTTGTAAGCCCGTGCGGCAAATTAGCTAACTCGTTCAGGTGTTTGTAATAGATGTTCATTATCAATAAAGAGAACTTTTCCATGTTTCAAATCTGTATTTCAATTTATCTGCGTACTCTGAATATGTGCTCGTTATGCAAAATACTTTACCCTTGTGCGGGCGCAACCCCAGTCCCGCACGGCATCACGATTCGGGGGACGCCCCAACGATTCTACGAAATCGGGTCATGACATAATGGTATCAGAGCACAGATTCAAGTTCCTTAGACTTCGTGCTGGAAAAGTTCCTTTAATGATCAAATTCCTGTGCGAACTTTTGAACTCGCTAGGCCAAAATGAGATACGTTCATACAAAAAGTCCATAATACATTATGATCCTAATATAATTTACCTTCTTTTGAAGGAAAGGCTCCAACGCAATCTGTAGTGCAAACACCGGACAAAACACAAGGCCAAGGAAGTAGTTCGGGCACTTCGGGAAGTTCAAAGAGCCAGCGAGCCATGCCAAGCATCGATCCCGTCCAACGAATGTTGCAGATATTGGAGGCAAACCAACAAAGGGACGAGGCTCGCTATGAACAGGCCGAGAAGCGGGCGGAGGAGAGTCAGCTCAAGTTTTAAGACAATATAGAAGCACGATTCTCAGTCCAACAGAAGCAGGTGGATGTCCTGCGACAGATCGTTCAGACTTTGTCTTCCAACCATTCCACGGCAAGAGCGTCGACTCCGGTGGAACAGCCCGTGCTTGAAGTAGAGACGCCGCAAATTCCAAGACCGAGGGATGTGACTGCCTTCGACTTTGGCCACTTCAAGAAAGTCTGCAACACCCCATTCAACGGGACTGAGGACCCAGTCGTAGCTCTAGATTGGTTGGCCGAACTTGAAGATCACTTCGCTCTGCTAGAGGTCCCCGAAGAGAAGCGCGTCGCCTGCGCAAAACTACAACTCCGCCTCAACGCGCACGATTGGTGGGACGTGCATCGACGATCTCTCCAATTTGATCACGGAGAGGAGGCAATCTCGTGGACGACTTTTCGTGCCGCGTTCGAAGAGGAGTTTATACCCCCTCCAGTACAACGTCAAATGGAGAACGAGTTCGTACAACTGAGGCAAGGCGGCTTGACAGTTAAAGAGTACTCCGCCGAATTCAACCGACTCTCCAAATTCTTTAGGGCCTATTTACCTGATGTAGCGAGTCGAGCAAGAAGGTTTGAAGGTGGACTACGCCCTGCCATCCATGTGCACGTAGCCGTTCATCAATATCGTACAATGCGTGAAGTCATGAATCACGCTCTATCACTTGAACCGCATTATCCTCACGTTCCTAGCGGCGCTGTACATACCTACACTCACAAACGCCATAACAACGAGAGAGGGAACAATGCTGCAAAGCAACGAAACGACGGTGGTCAGCAAATAAAGCATTGGAGCAATACGTGTCAATTTTGCAAAAAGCTTGGACACGATAAGAAAGACTGCCGCTTGAGACTTGGATTATGCCTCGCTTGTGGACGATCAGGCCATGCCATAAATTCCTGTCCGAACCTTCCTGATCGTCGTCCCCAACGAAATGCTCCCTAAAGGTAGGTCCTATTCCTAAGTTTCGGGATGAAACTTCCAATTAGTTGGGTAGGATGTAACGCCCCGTTCTCCCGTTGCGGAGATCGCGGCTAAGAAACACAAGACGGTATCGTTCGATCGGGATAGATTGAATTAAGAACTCATCCTCGTTATGGATTTGTTTCTTCGGAATCGATTTCCATATTCAGTGGACCGTGCCCCAAGTATCGGCTTAGCGGCAGAGTCAGGAGGGACCTCTCCGCTGTTATCTTTTATTGTCTCGGTTTTCGATGTCGCTTGTTGCTTTCGTGCTTTGAGTTTGTTTTGGGATTTTCTTGTTTTCCTTGAACGGTTTCGATGGGTTTCATTGCTTTCGTTCATTGACTTGCACTTCTATTCCGAGATTGGAAAGAAAGGAAGTGGTATTGATCGAGCTGTTCGTAATGTAGGTGAACGAGCAGTAGGCGGCTTACGAGCGGAGTCGTGAAGCGCCTCTTTCCTTCTCCCTTCCAATAATCTATGTGAGTGGATACCAACCCGATTAGCTAGCCCTGCTTCCAGTCTTCACATCTAATAAATCTGTATTCTTCTTTGCCCCGATCAAACGATACCAAGTAATAATAAAAGAAACCAAGATAAAAGGGGAATAGACTTGGTTATTATGCTTGTCAATCAAACCTGTGAACTGTTGCCTTATTGTATGCTTGTTCGTGCAAATGTTCTATAAATTATGCTAAGTATGACACACACCTTGTATTGTGCATAATTGTTCAGGGAGGCTATGCTAAATGAATCATGCATTACTACTTGTCGTGCACTCGTGTTCTTGCACTCGTGTTCTTGCATTCGTGTTGCCTCAACTGCATGAATTATTAACTTGTTAATCGTGTTCGATCATGGACAACTTGTGCATAAGGTATTGGTTCTACGGACGGTCGCTGGGGCACTGGCACCGATCCGATCCGGGCGAAACTCGTGTGTAGTCGTCGTGTTCGGGACTGGATAGCTTGCAGCGCAATCGTGTACTCTCGTAGCATGCTATCCTTGTCCTCGGCTACGTCCACTATGGCAACTATGCCAGTGATCATCGTGTATATTTAAACCTGTTGCAAACTAACTTGTGTCTTCGTGGCAGGGAAGGCATGGTAAGTATTGTGCAGGTAATTCAGACGGGCAGGTAAAATCCACCGAACGGTGGCACGTTCATTTTCAGTAAATTCTATATGCTGCTTACTTGTAAATAAACTAAGGCAAGATAGAAACCCACAAAATATGCATGCTTCATTAAAACAACGTGTTGATTGGTATAGCTCGGTTAGCTCGCCTTCACCAGTATATTTTGACATGCTGACCCTCGTTAAAACAGGTTCTCCGTACCAAGGCGAACCGAGCGAGGAGCCGAAGTCGTCTTCCCGATCCAGTCCAGCTGTTGGCGCATCTTCACCGCGCCCTTTTGAAATACTTGAAGAAGAAGCTTGCAACTTTTCATACACAATGTAGCTTCGTGGCAAAGCCGTCCTCCAGCCTGGAGGTCTTTATTATTTTGAGTTTATAAAGGGATGTAATGTACAGGACTGCTATCTCATTTTGAGTCAACTCTTTTGTAAGCCCGTGTGACAAATTAGCTAACTCGTTCAGGAGTTTGTAATAGATGTTCATTATCAATAAAGAGAACTTTTCCATGTTTCAAATCTGTGTTTCAATTTATCTGCGTAATCTAAATATGTGCTCGTTATGCAAAATACTTTAGCCTTGTGCGGACGCAACCCCAGGCCCGCACGGCATTACGATTCGGGGGACGCCCCAACGATTCTACGAAATCGGGTCGTGACAGAAGGCAAATCGGCCGTTCCCGCTAGGCGGGAATCACCCTCGCCAGCGCTCCCGCGGAACGATCGCTTGACCCATCCGGGCATGTTGCCGTACGAGCGTGAACCGCGCCCGTGCAAGGCCGTGATTCATTGACTGGCGGTAAGAGTTCTAAGCCACAGAGTCGCACAGATTGTCCGAGTGCAGCGGAGTCATGAACGCATAAGCGATCGGTAACAGGTTCACTGAGTCAACAATATAGCGGAAGCATTGAAACACAAGTTAAAGTAAAGCAAGCTCTTTTATTGATATAAACATGTGATTACAGGCGGCGTATAGCCGAGATTACAGTCGCTCAAGCCTCTCTCTCTGAAACAGTAAAATCGTGCCAAGTGGCTATATTTGTGGAATGATTGTACGTACGATGTTCAAGCAAGTTCGGGCTATGTTCCAATATTATGTCTTGTATATGTGCTTCAGTCCCGGACGCACCGTTGCTTCGGAGTGATCTCCCCGCCTTAGCACGCACGAAGGAGGCATCCGTTCCGAACGAGGTTTTCCCGCACCCTACATACAAACTGGTGGATTATCAGTACATTGAATGCACTGGTAGGGAAGCTACTCGCCCGCTCGACAAATCCAAACACGTAATATAAGTTCTGTGCACCAACTATTAAGTTGTCTTTCTAGTTGTCTTAGGATCAGTTTTATGCAAATATTGAATAGCCTAACCCGTGTGGCAGTGCGCTGTGCAACATGAGAGGAAACACGGCGAAACTTACCCAACTTACCATCTTCTTCCCTGTCCAAGGCAAACATTGAGGCAAACATTGTTAATTTAAACAGGGGCAAGTATAAGCATTCATGAGGCATAGCATATGCAAACACGAGGGTCATTTTATCATGATCGTTCAGGTATTCAGTTGTTCATTTGATACGATGCAATGACTCGCACGCGGATAGCCGCTAAGCGAGGATGACTTATCTATATGAACAGGAGTCGCTGGCATAGCCATAAAGGACAATAGTCACTAGCGGTAATAGTATGCAGCAAAAGTACAAGGGGCACTACATGCCATCCCGTCCAGCACAATGGACTATACAGTAGGGTTCAATCACTGGAGAGAATGGTATGCAGCGAAAGAACAAGGAGCGCTACATGCCATCTCGTCCAGAACAATAGACTATACAATAACGTGAGTTCCATCCAGATCGGATCGGTCCCAGTGCCCCGGTGACTGTCCGTGGAACTATACCTCATTTCCGAGTTGTCTGCGACATGCAATCATTGGGTCTTTCCAATTATCACGAGATACACGAGAACAAGAGTGCTCTAGAACAAGAGAACACGAGTGCACACAAGAACACGAGTACATGAGATACTTGAATCATGATTCTGTACAGTGAATAACTTGCCTTGATGCATTCCCCTGGCTCGGGGCTGCCTGGTGACCCAACGGTCTCGGATACTTGCAGGTTCAATCATGCACGGAATAACTACTTAGTATTCTTCCGGGGTTTGGATGAAAACAAGGCAACATTCAAGCAGACAAGCATGCATTTTCTAAGGAACATAAGTAAACACGTTTGCTCGGGCCCGAAGGTAAACCGAGAGTTAGATCGTTAGGGGACTTGGCATGCGAGGGTCTGAATATAAGCAGTATTTTAGTTTCCATGTTCTAGCATAGCAATACAAGTTGGGATTATTCCCTTAGCTAGGTGCGTTGGATTCTTATTAGCATGCAGGGGGTGAATCACCTAGCGACTAGCATGAATATTCTATATTTTATGTGTGCTGGCTAAGCAAAGACAAGTTCACCGTAGCCACCCACCTTAGCGATGATTTGCCTCGGTAGAGTGATACGTCAAGCGAGCCTCTGAAATCCTAAGCCGAATTCCTGTAGGGACAAGTCTGGATATCCTTTACTCCTCTTTTGAGGCAAAGCGGGTCGGGACTGTTGCACTATTGTCGTTTGAGACGGCAGTCCGCTAGAGCGGAACGGGGTGTTACACCCCGGCCTCCCCAAACCCGATCACCTCCACCGTCACCAGAGCTAATGGCCCCGCCGACGAGCCTCCGCCTTGGATCCCTGAGCCTCAGCGATATCTCTCCACCACCAGCGTGGTCTCCACTAGCTCCGGCAGCCTTATCTCTGGTGACGACGACGGGAAACCTAACCCTAGCCGCTGTGTCGTGTCGCGCCGCCTCACGAACATGAGTAATTTTTAGTCTTTTCGGAGCCATGTTCAGGTAGCCTTTTCTCTCTCCTCACTGCCCCATTTCTTATTTCGTCTATTGTGACACGAACCCTGCGTGACCCTCTCGATGCCCGTGCAACCCGCTCAGTGTGTTGCATCCTGTGGCGATCACGAACTGTGATCCAAAATTAGGAAAATATTTACCCTATTTTTCTTCGAAACTAAGTGCGTTGCGCCAAACGGGATGACTTGGTCGTGTGCAGATTTTACCGAAAGGTACGCTCCGTTAATATGAACGTATAGGATTTTGTGGAAGTTGATTTGGATGTGCGTGCACACCGGAATCAACGCGTATCCGCCGACAATGCCCCGTATCGGCCCTGTTCCAGAACTCGTAAGTTTGTGTACACACATCGGATCAAAACAAAACTTGCGCCATCAGACTCGTAGCAATACGTTGGTCCTGTGACCCAAGTTTGGTTTGATTCTGAGAACGTTGACAAAATCACGTATCGTAGGCCCCGCGGCTCCACTTGACGGGCAATTTTGTGATCGGCTTATCGAAATTCAGTTCTGGATATTCCGTTGGGTATGTATCATCGTTCTGGACTTGTTGACACTAAGTTTGACGAATTTGGAGAACATTGTCTCTGACATATTTTTGGTGCGAAGCGGGCCACAAGTGGACCCCGCTTTGACCAGAAACTGTCATTTTTGCCCTTGTGTCCAAATTTGACTCAGGGACAGGCAATTCTAGCTATTTGTTATTTTTTGAACCTGATGGTGATGTTTATTACAGCTTTTAGAGGAGTACCGGCGGAATCCATTGATATAGGGACAACTGTTGGTGTTCAAACCCCAGGCAAGTGTACCTTGCCAACCTTACAGTTTTGTTACATATTTTCTTGTCTTATTTAATTATTGTACATGCTTAACCTAGGACCGTGTGACTTTACTTAGTGTCCGATTAATATTCGGGTGCCAACACCGTACGCGGAGTTGTGTAACATCACCTAGAGATGGATATCGAGACCCTTTACATTCTCGTGCTTGCAATATCAAGTACGTCATACCCAGGATATCTGACACTATTCATGAGACAGAATCTTCCTAAAATATTCAAGGTGATTCTCTGTAGGTTGCAGGATTTGTGACATAGACATTATATTCATAGATATTATATGACTTGTTGCATTAGCTATGATCTTGCGTGACATGGACATGAGACGTTGTGGACATGAGACGTATGATTATATTGGGTAGGGAGAGACACACAGGCTATAAGCTATTTTATATATGTATTTATTATTGTGGGGTCGTAGACTCTACATCAGAGCTAGGCACATTACGTGATATTACTGCTATCGTCTCCCCGACACAGAGCTTGTAGCGGTCTCAGCCTGAGTACTGGTGATGCTCTCACTTGCATTTCACATAGATGGTTACATAGTTACCTTATTTATTTTATTTACTATTACACTGTATTTATTTTGGCTTGTATTATTTTTGTACCTTGCCATGTCACCTGAGGACCTGGATTCCAGATGATGTCCCCAGGTTTAGCGGAGGATTTCTATCCTGAGGTTTACGGGACAGTAGCAGAAGCAGGAGCAGGAGCTGACACAGGAGCTGTACCGATCCTCGAGGACGAGTTGATGGCTAAAGACTTTTCCTGAGTATCTGTGATTCATATTCAGTATCTGCTTTATTTAGACACTTATGTTCTGTTCTGTTGAACCATTGTATCAGACTTATATCGGATTATTCTACGATTTACTTTATTGAGACTTGTTGTTGATTTTTATTTCTTTATGTTGTTGATCATATTTATCTTCCATGGATGAGATTAGTTGTGACATATTTAGTAGACTTTATTTTGTGTTACAGCTTAAGTATACCCTGATGGATACATTAAATTGGGTTTGTCCATCGGTGTGTGCTACTGGTCATTGTCACGTGTCTAGTCCCTCGATATTCTTGAGACTGGGGCGTGACAACAACTTCTATTAAAATGAGTCCAATTATTTTTGTTGGATGTTTTACTACTTGGTTTTGTGTTGCTTTTTGTTTTGTGTTGCTTTCAATGACTTGGTTTTCATAGTTTATTTTCCTCCATTGTGCATTCTTTTCGAATTGCAAGTAAAAGAGATCGAATGATGCTAACCAAGTATTGTTGCAAATTTTAGGACGCATAACCGAGTGATCCACTACCAGAATAAGGAAAATTAGCGAAGTAGGAAAGAGTTGCCAAATGGCTAAATTACGTCGCTAATACTAAGTAGTGACATATTTAGCGACATTTTGATTTAGTCGCCAAAAAACTAGTCGCTGATCAAAATGACGTCGAAAAATGTCGTTGTCGCGACGTAATTTAGCGACGTTACAAAGTCACAAGAATGGCGACTCTTAGCGTCGTAGGTCGCCAAATTTGTGATATTTTATTTTAGTCGATAATTATCGTTAAATTTAGCGACAAATTGTGACATAATCAGCGACAAAAAGTTGACATGGCCAAAATTGTCATGTCAGCAATATTTAGCGACATTTAGTGACGATCAGCGACATAAAATAAATTATTTAACAGTTTAGCGATATTATTAGAGACTCCTATGGATGTCACTGAACGTCAAATAACATCGCTGAACGTCGCTAAGATTAAAAAAATAAATAAATAAATAAATGCCTTCAATATCATAGTATAACATGTGTGTAGTATGATCACATTTCAAATAAATAGACAGATCCGGAGCAATCCTCCGTTGAATTTCTTGGGTTTGCCGACCCCTTCGGTGGAACACTCAACACCATACAATCACACAACAACAATGATAAAATAAATCAATAAAAAGCTTTAAGGACCGAATATAGTCACATAATATCCAGTCATAATAAAAATATACAAATAAGTCACACAATAAAAGTGTACAAATAATAAGTACAAACTCCCATGAATGGGCCAACACACACGTAAAAAAAAACTACTACTGATGGAGGAGGAGCCGCGTCGAATCTGAGATAATAGTGCGTCAACTTGCTCCTGTTGTCACTACCACGTTCCGAAAAAGGGGTATTTTCGACTTTTTATAATATTTAATATTATTGTAGTTACCATTAATTAATTGCATGATAGTATATTTGATTTTAAATAGTTATGTGGTGTGTAATTAAATATAGTATTAGGTGCAGTGTTCATTATTTTGAGCTAGCAGACTTGACCTAGAAGCCAGTAGACGAACACCTGTCGGAATTATGGAATTTTTGTATTTAATTATTTATTTAGAATTTATTTATTGGAGATTGTAATTAATTACCGTATTTTAATTAATTATTTGCGCCTTGTCTTTGCTTCGACAATTGGAGCGCTACCCTAGCTTTTGTCCTCCAACAAATTTCACAATCTTGCCCTAGACATGCCCGCCTTCCATTCTACTATTTTTGCAACTCATAATTATGCTCTCTGTGCATTATTTCTAGCTGCACAAAAATCGTCGCGAACGTTATTTAATAAATTCCTATTTTGTATCGTTGTGCGTTCCAATTGAAATTGGAGGCAATCTTGACCTATTTTTCGTGCGGCCCAAATTAGGGTAATATTCTGTTCTGAGTCTTCTTCATTATTGGTATTGATGACCTGACCTGATTTTGGCCCCATGTACTCCTAATTAATTTTAGAACAACTTGCATTTATTTCTAATTAAATTGAGGATACTATTTTAACCAATTCTAAAAATCCCAATTTAATTCCAGCGCCCTGCTAATTGAGCCTATACCGATCATACAACGTCCCTTGACCCTACAAAACACCGAACATCGAATCGCCCGCTAAACTTTTGTCATTTTATGTGTCTGTGCAAATACCCAAATTTAAGAGGGCTAATTTGCAAATTTGCATTTTTTGGTGTCAACACCCTTTGTTTAAACCAATGAGAAATCTTTAATGTTTTTAATCATCACTCTCATTCCCACATGAAAAGTCTTCATGACCCATCTAGACCACTCATTTAAAGGGGGTCAATCACCACCCTTGATTTCACAACATCCTCCCCCTATTTAATGTCCCATCAAACCCTAATCCCTAGAAAACCTAGATTTCTCCACCTCCTCTCAAGCCTCCATCCTCAACCGTAGGAAATCCTTCTTCCTTTCTTCTTCTCTTCCTTTCTTCTTCTTCTTCTTCTCTTTTCTTCTCCTTCTTCCTTTCTCCTTCTTCTTTATTGATTTTCTTCATTTGAATTCAAAAGAGGGGGGAGAAACCATTACTGTTCATCCCCATCTCACTGTTCCCGGCCGGCTGACCCCTCCCCGGCCGTCGTCTCCAGCGGTCCTCCTCTCACCGCTGCGACTCCCCCGGCGGCCAACCACCCGAGGCGGCCCCGACTTCCTGTTCCCTCCACCCGGCCGCTGCTCAGCCTCCGGCGAACCCCCTCACGATCATCCCTCCGGCCACCTGCAACTCCTCCCGCTCCGACTGAACCCCGGCAGACTCCCCTCTGCCATTCCTCCCTCCGCCTCTACTCTCCTCGACTCCCGCTGGCCTCCTCCAGTCCGGCCACCCTCCATTCTCCCCGCGACAACTCCATCACCACCTCCTAACACCAGCCCCGGCCCCGCTCTTCCCCACTCTACAACCCCCGGTCCGGCTGCTCCTTTCCCCATTCCTCCCTCTGTACTCCGGCGAGCGGCCGACCCGCTGTGACTGCACCCCGACTCCCTGTACACTCCGGCGGCTCCCTCTACACTCCGGCCCCCGACTTCTCTCCCCTGCTGTGTACAGCCGGCCCCCGCTACCTCCATCATTCATCCACCACCACCAACAGCGACTCCGGCGAGACTCCCCAACTTCCCGAGCTCCTCCTCCCTGTACTCCGGTGACCGAGCTTCCCCTCCGGCCCGGCCATTTTCCGGCCAGCCCGTTGTGAGTTCCTTCTCCCCCTCTTTCCTTCTTTATATATATATATATATATATATATATATATATATATATATATATATATATATATATATATATATATGTAGCTAATTTATATGTACTTGTAGGTATTTAATTAATGTGAATGTAATTGTATATATTTAATCATGTGTAGGTATATGTATAGTGTTTATTTAACTAATACTATATACATATGTGTATAGTATTATTTTATTTAATGTTTAATACATGTATAAGTATAATACATATATACCTTAGTATAATGTAATATATGTATTTAAAATATGAATATGTATATTATTTATTTTTATTAATATTTAACTGTATAAGTATAGTATGTATTTAAATAAATTGTATAATTAAGTAGGTATAATTAATTGTATAAGTATGTATTTAATTAATGCATGTGTATATGTATGTATATTGGATATTTTATGTGGTATATAAATTTAATCCCTGTATGTATTCATATATATGTATATGAACGTATTTGATATATGTTAATATATAAATGTACGTATTTTAGTATAGGTACGTATTTTGGTATATATATATATATACTTGTGTACATATAGGGTATGGGTATATTTTTATTTAGTGTATATAAATGTATAAATATATATATTCTTAAATAATGGGTGATGTATATTTTTCACATAAATAAAATACATTTCCACTTATGTACATACAGTTATACCTATTTTGTATACTTTGGAATAACCATATGTATGTATTATATTTGATTATTAATAATACGTTTAATTGGTGAATCTACTAGGTGATCCTAGGTGACCAGCATCATACCTAGAGTAGTCCTAATTTCAGTGTTTATAGACTGTGTGTTAGCGTAGCATCTGATGCAAATGTGGTTTTGCTTTGTGATATGTGTATAGGACTGTTGGTTTACCCAGGGAATACTCTGGAACAGGACATCAATAATTACCAGCTAAGGACCCAAGGCAAGTACATTCTCTGATAATTTCCATTTTTTGATAATTCCTATAAAGTTCAATAATCTAGAAATGTTACATCTGAATCCTTGACACTGTGTTACACGGACTAGTATAGCTTGGATCTGCAGTCATGAGATGTTACATTGATTATCGTATTGACATTGTACACGACATGTATATTAGACATCGTACATGATAGATTGGACTTGCTCGTGTATCGTGACGTGTCATGGTTGGATCCACAGTACTAGTTGGGGGCGGGGAAGTAGTTAGTAAGAAATGTGATCATAACCTCTTATTGCAGTGTAGAACAATTGTAAGTGTTAATCATGCTCTTCACCCATGATTAGCCAGGCCCTATAGCTATCGTACATGTTCCCATGCCGATCACATTTCGAAACTACTATTTCAAACACTTAGAATAGATTACAGTTCCCTATTTTAAATCATATACCACATCACTCGTATATGATACTGTTCCTTGTTCTTTCTATTTTTATATATGCACTGACTGTATCATATTGTCTATTGCCTGTCTCTTTTCATTGCCTGTCTCTCCTTTATTGTCATTGTATTTATTTCACTGTCTTCTCAGTATCTAGCATCATCTGTTTATTACTTTATAGTCCTTGTCAATTGTATGGAACTGTTACTTGAGATTTGTACTTTGCTCCTTCCTGACTGGAAACATTTTTCCAGACTATGCCTTAAAGGACCGCTGTCCAACACTTTATGGACCATATGGTGAGTAGCTGCAGACTTGGTAGTTTAGTTGTGATTTCGGAAGGTCTAGCCGGAATTATTATTTTTGTTAGTTCTTTAAGTAGATTATTTGGTACCGGATTTATCTCCGGCATTTTTGATGAGACTTGGATATTGTTGAGTTAGAATATTACTTTTGACTTGTGTTGTATTTAATTTTTGATCGTTATCTTATCGTGCTGTAGTCTTGTGATTGAGTATGTGTTCATTTTATTTGTGTCATCCGTGCCTCCTTATGGAGATTTGATGATTGTGTGAGCTTGGCTAGATAGTATCAAGACCTTGACAGCGTTCTACCGCCGATGCTGCGGCGTAGGCTGGACGTACCCATGCACTCGTGCCCCTAAACCGGGTGCGGGTCGTGACACATTTTTAGTGGTGGCCCATGCAGGTCAGACTTCGCAAGTTGTGCGATGTCATAGTAGTGTGGCATCCTTGTTATACTACTGCGTACCTGCGATAGGATCTAGGACATAGGATACTAGGACGAGAGCGAATACTCAATCACAATTCCTTGAGAGATTCCTGGGATGACCCCTGAGAATCTTGTTATAATTTCCAATTTAAAAATCATTCCCTTGTCTCGTCCATTCTTATTTGTTGATTGTTGATCAGGTATTAAGTTAGGATTTTGGTTTTATAGTAGGGTTTGATTTCATATCAAGATGAATTTGCAGACTGATTTATAGTATTATCTGATGACGCATGTCGATGAGGACAGCGAGGAAGATTAACACTAGGGCTATTGGATTACTAGATATGGATTTAAATTATAATTTGAAGATTGAAAACGAATTATATTTTTGAATTTTGAGAAGTTGAGATATTATGTTATTAAAATTTATTTTGAGGAATTCAGATTCGATCCAATGAACATAGACAAAGCTGTAAGGATTTTTGGAATTGATAAAATTTTTACTTCAGTATTTAGATAATTAACCTTGAGGAAAGTGTATGCATTTTTACTTTAAAGTTTATTCGAGGAGTTATTTTGAGGAATTTTTATTTGAGGATAAAAATCTTATAGTGAGAGAGATATATTAGTATATAGTAGATGAGGTGCATATGTAAGGATATGTTGGCTTGAGCATGATTGAGATTTCACTGCCAACTGACTTGGGTGTTCATCTAGGATTGTATTGGAGAGAGCAGTACTTAGTATAGTGTGTTGCGATTGATATGCACTTGAGTGACAATGATAGCTAGTATCAGGGATTGCAGTAGGTAAGGAAGCTAGCAGTGAGTATGTTTCAAGTAGAACTGTGGTACCTAGGGGATAGAGGTATCAGACCATGGATGTATCTTTGACCTGTGCAATCACAACTAGGATTTATTTCCAATCTTTTATCTTGAATGTTGCTTCTTTAGAACTGTATTGTCCTTCCTTGACAATATCGCATTTTTGCCTAAATTGATTCTTTGGGATCTGTCTTCAGGATGTCGCCGCAGACACGGTCTATGAGAGCGAGAACATCAGCTTTAGAGGGGTCTGCCACCTCTCCACCTGAGAGACAGACAACCGTAGTTCCTCCTACAGTACCAATGCACGTAGGTGTATCGGCACTTTTTGGGGATCCTCCTCCCCCACCTGTTCAGAAGATTGCCACAGCTATGACGGACAACCTTCCTCCTCCACCGACTCCGATTCCCGGAGGTTTGCCCATTGACGGGACGCAGATGTTTACCTTGATCCAAGGCATGGTAGATGCCCAGAGAGTGACGGCAGATGCTCAGCGAGTTCAAGCTGAGGCTCAGAGGGTGCAAGTAGAAGCACACCAGGCACAAACCGAGCTGATGAGAGAAAACATGGAGAATGCTCATCAAGTGACTCTCCAAGCTTTGGAGAGAGTAGCACAGTACCAGCAGTTTCCTGGCCAGCAGCAACAGAGATCAGGCACTATAGTGGACTTCAAGAGGATGATGCCTCGAGATTTTAAAGGCACCGAAGGGATACTCTACGCTGACGACTGGCTAGAGGATATAGAGAGGAGCCTGCGATTGACCCAGATTCCGGAGAACTTGTAGATAGAAGCCGCTGGCAGTCAGATGTTCGATATTGCACTCACGTGGTATCGTACGGAGCCGAGAATTACTGCGCAAGGACTTACTTGGGAGACCTTCAAGGAGCTCTTCAAGGAGAAGTTCTTTCCCGACGTGGCATTGGGAACCTTGAAAAGTCAGTTTCATGACTTAGTTCAAGGAAACATGTCGGTCGACGAGTATGCTGCAGAATTTTGTAGATTGAGCCGTTTTGCATCATCTATGATTCGGGACCCAGGAGATCGAGCCCAAAAATTTAGAAAAGGACTGACGAGAGAGATTAGATCACGCACTTCTGGTCGTCGTACCGCTACCTTTGAGGCTATCTTGATGGATGCTCAGATTGCGGAAGAGGATCTGGATCTCAGGCCTAAGAGGAGTCACAATACTTTTGGAGATACGAATGGTAGCACAAGACCAGCCAAGCATCCCCGTATTCAGCACCAACAGCAGTACCAAGTACCATTTCATATTCAGCAACAACCATGGACATTTCAGCATCCACCGTAGTACCTAGCATCAGTCCCTATCCAGCAACATCCAAGGGCGTATCAGTATCAACAACAGTACCAGGCACCAGTCCGTGTTCAGCAGAATCAGCAACAGCCTCCGAGAGAGACACAGCAGACTTGTCATTTCTGTAAGAAGCCAGGTCACCTTTGGGAGAGCTGTAGAACGAGGCTAGGACTTTGTTTGCACTACGGCGCTGCGGGACATCGAGTAAGGGATTGTCTTTTAGCCCCTTATTTTCCCAGCCAGCGCGCAGCTTCAGATTATAGAGATCCAGTTAGGCTACCTGTGGAACCGTATATTGCTCAGCACCCGCGAAGGGAACCACCCCAGCAGGGCGGGGCATTTGCGATGTCGGTCGGGGAGACGATACTGCAGGTAATGTGTTAGCAGGTTCTGTTCTTTCCTTCATTCTGTTCCTATCTATTTGACTGATTGACTGATACCTTAGCACCGTAGCTTGTATGCATGATTTTCTTGTTATGATGTAGTTAGTAGTACCCCTGATATAGAGACTGCAATACCATGACAAAAGACACCATGACCGTACATAATTCCCTTAGGTTGCATGTTGTATGATTGTAGGAAGATTTTTCTTAGACCATGATTATCGGGGTTTGACCATGACGAAGATTTCTGAAGGGGTTATGGCTTGACAAGAGAGACAAGATGATTAAGATTCAAGGATAACCATTGATTTAAATACAGGGTTAAGAAATTAATATTGCATAATTGGTGGTTTATTAATTCCAGGAAGATTATGACATGTTTAAATTGGTTATTAAAATTTGGAAATTTAGGAAGATTTAGCAATATATTTATTTAATTGCAAGTTATGAATTTTAGAATTTTATATGGGATGTTGCAATTAGAAAATCTTCAAGTATCGCATTGTTGAGTATTTTGAGGAAGAGGAAATCGAGAAATAAAATTTTGATGGATAAATGTTTTAATTCAAACTTTGTGGGACGAGATTACATCTTTATATATGTGCATTGATTAAAATCAAATTAGAGGAGTGGATATTAAATTCCGAGTATTGAATTATTAACTAAAAATTTTGGGGAAATTTTGATAAAAATGGACTTTGATTTTATTCCGAGGATTTTCAGGAATGCAATAAATTCAGAATTTTTGAAAATTATGGAAAGGCATTGTGGATTATTACCTGATTTCATGGATGATGAATTTAAATTGGAGGAAAACAATAGTATGTATGATAAAGCACTACTATGAGGATTTGAATTTCGAGGACGAAATTCTTTTAAGGAGGGTAGACTTGTCACTACCACATTCTGAAAACAGGGGTATTTTCGACTTTTTATAATATTTAATATTATTGTAGTTACCATTAATTAATTGTATGATAGTATATTTGATTTTAAATAGTTATGTGGTGTGTAATTAAATATAGTATTAGGTGCAGTGTTCATTATTTTGAGCTAGCAGACTTGACCTAGAAGCCAGTAGACGAACACCTGTCGGAATTATGGAATTTTTGTATTTAATTATTTATTTAGAATTTATTTATTGTAGATTGTAATTAATTACCGTATTTTAATTAATTATTTGCGCCTTGTCTTTGCTTCGACAATTGGAGCGCTACCCTAGCTTTTGTCCTCCAACAAATTTTACAATCTTGCCCTAGACATGCCCGCCTTCCATTCTACTATTTTTGCAACTCATAATTATGCTCTCTGTGCATTTTTTCTAGCCGCACAAAAATCGTCGCGGACGTTATTTAATAAATTCCTATTTTGTATCGTTGTGCGTTCCAATTGAAATTGGAGGCAATCTTGACCTATTTTTCATGCGGCCCAAATTAGGGTAATATTCTGTTCTGAGTCTTCTTCATTATTGGTATTGATGACCTGACTTGATTTTGGCCCCATGTACTCCTAATTAATTTTAGAACAACTTGCATTTATTTCTAATTAAATTGAGGATACTATTTTAACCAATTCTAAAAATCCCAATTTAATTCCAGCGCCCTGCTAATTGAGCCCATACCGATCATACAATGCCCCTTGACCCTACAAAACACTGGACACCGAATCGCCCGCCAAATTTTCGTCATTTTATGTGTCTGTGCAAATACCCAAATTTAAGGGGGCTAATTTGCAAATTTGCATTTTTTGGTGTCAACACCCTTTGTTTAAACCAATGAGGAATCTTTAATGTTTTTAATCATCACCCTCATTCCCACATGAAAAGTCTTCATGACCCATCTAGACCACTCATTTAAAGGGGGTCAATCACCACCCTTGATTTCACAACACCCTCCCCCTATTTAATGTCCCATCAAACCCTAATCCCTAGAAAACCTAGATTTCTCCACCTCCTCTCAAGCCTCCATCCTCAACCGTAGGAAATCCTTCTTCCTTTCTTCTTCTCTTCCTTTCTTCTTCTTCTCTTTTCTTCTCCTTCTTCCTTTCTCCTTCTTCTTTATTGATTTTCTTCATTTGAATTCAAAAGAGGGGGGAGAAACCATTACTGTTCATCCCCATCTCACTGTTCCCGGCTGGCTGACCCCTCCCCGGCCGTCGTCTCCAGCGGTCCTCCTCTCACCGCTGCGACTCCCCCGGCGGCCAACCACCCGAGGCGGCCCCGACTTCCTGTTCCCTCCACCCCGCTCCGACTGAACCCCGGCAGACTCCCCTCTGCCATTCCTCCCTCCGCCTCTACTCTCCTCGACTCCCGCTGGCCTCCTCCAGTCCGGCCACCCTCCATTCTCCCCGCGACAACTCCATCACCACCTCCTAACACCAGCCCCGGCCCCGCTCTTCCCCACTCTACAACCCCCGGTCCGGCTGCTCCTTTCCCCATTTCTCCCTCTGTACTCCGGCGAGCGGCCGACCCGCTGTGACTGCACCCCGACTCCCTGTACACTCCGGTGGCTCCCTCTACACTCCGGCCCCCGACTTCTCTCCCCTGCTGTGTACAGTCGGCCCCCGCTACCTCCATCATTCATCCACCACCACCAACAGCGACTCCGGCGAGACTCTCCAACTTCCCGAGCTCCTCCTCCCTGTACTCCGGCGACCGAGCTTCCCCTCCGGCCCGGCCATTTTCCGGCCAGCCCGCTGTGAGTTCCTTCTCCCCCTCTTTCCTTCTTTATATATATATATATATATATATATATATATATATATATATATATATATATATATGTAGCTAATGTATATGTACTTGTAGGTATTTAATTAATGTGAATGTAATTGTATATATTTAATCATGTGTAGGTATATGTATAGTGTTTATTCAACTAATACTATATACATATGTGTATAGTATTATTTTATTTAATGTTTAATACATGTATAAGTATAATACATATATACCTTAGTATAATGTAATGTATGTATTTAAAATATGAATATGTATATTATTTATTTTTATTAATATTTAACTGTATAAGTATAGTATGTATTTAAATAAATTGTATAATTAAGTAGGTATAATTAATTGTATAAGTATGTATTTAATTAATGCATGTGTATATGTATGTATATTGGATATTTTATGTGGTATATAAATTTAATCCCTGTATGTATTCATATATATGTATATGAACGTATTTGATATATGTTAATATATAAATGTACGTATTTTAGTATAGGTACATATTTTGGTATATATATATATATATATATATATATACTTGTGTACATATAGGGTATGGGTATATTTTTATTTAGTGTATATAAATGTATAAATATATATATTCTTAAATAATGGGTGATGTATATTTTTCACATAAATAAAATATATTTCCACTTATGTACATACAGTTATACCTATTTTGTATACTTTGGAATAACCATATGTATGTATTATATTTGATTATTAATAATACGTTTAATTGGTGAATCTACTAGGTGATCCTAGGTGACCAGCATCATACCTAGAGTAGTCCTAATTTCAGTGTTTATAGACTGTGTGTTAGCGTAGCATCTGATGCAAATGTGGTTTTGCTTTGTGATATGTGTATAGGACTGTTGGTTTACCCAAGGAATACTCTGGAACAGGACATCAATAATTACCAGCTAAGGACCCAAGGCAAGTACATTCTCTGATAATTTCCAATTTTTGATAATTCCTATAAAGTTCAATAATCTAGAAATGTTACATCTGAATCCTTGACACTGTGTTACACGGACTAGTATAGCTTGGATCTGCAGTCATGAGATGTTACATTGATTATCGTATTGACATTGTACACGACATGTATATTAGACATCGTACATGATAGATTGGACTTGCTCGTGTATCGTGACGTGTCATGGTTGGATCCACAGTACTAGTTGGGGGCGGGGAAGTAGTTAGTAAGAAATGTGATCATAACCTCTTATTGCAGTGTAGAACAATTGTAAGTGTTAATCATGCTCTTCACCCATGATTAGCCAGGCCCTATAGCTATCGTACATGTTCCCAAGCCGATCATATTTCGAAACTACTATTTCAAACACTTAGAATAGATTACAGTTCCCTATTTTAAATCATATACCACATCACTCGTATATGATACTGTTCCTTGTTCTTTCCATTTTTATATATGCACTGACTGTATCATATTGTCTATTGCCTGTCTCTTTTCATTGCCTGTCTCTCCTTTATTGTCATTGCATTTATTTCACTGTCTTCTTAGTATCTAGCATCATCTGTTTATTACTTTATAGTCCTTGTCAATTGTATGGAAATGTTATTTGAGATTTGTACTTTGCTCCTTCCTGACTGGAAACATTTTTCCAGACTATGCCTTAAAGGACCGCTGTCCAACACTTTATGGACCATATGGTGAGTAGCTGCAGACTTGGTAGTTTAGTTGTGATTCCGGAAGGTCTAGCCGAAATTATTATTTTTGTTAGTTCTTTAAGTAAATTATTTGGTACCGGATTTGTCTCCGGCATTTTTGATGAGACTTCGATATTATTGAGTTAGAATATTACTTTTGACTTGTGTTGTATTTAATTTTTGATCGTTATCTTATCGTGCTGTAGTCCTGTGATTGAGTATGTGTTCATTTTATTTGTGTCATCCGTGCCTCCTTATAGAGATTTGATGATTGTGTGAGCTTGGCTAGATAGTATCAAGACCTTGACAGCGTTCTACCGCCGATACTGCGGCATAGGCTGGACGTACCCACGCACTCGTGCCCCTAAACCGGGTGCGGGTCGTGACACCTGTGTAAGCGTTACGGAACCCGATGCAGGAGTCGATGTAGATGATGATGCAGGCAGACCAGGAGGACGTCGTTTCTCCAACTCTGTCAGTTGAGCGTCGCAAGTATCCATGATAGATAATAACCTCCTAGTACTATGCTCCACTCGTTCGCCTATCTGAAGATATGATGCACGCATCCTCGATAGTGAAGCACACACGGTCTCCACTCGCTCGCTCATCTCAAAATGTGATGCCTGCATCCTCGATAGTGTGGCGCCCACGGTCAACTGCAACTCCTGCAACAAAGTCACGTTGCGCTCTGTCGACGTTGCCAGATCCTTCAGTTCCATGACGCTACGCTCCAGCGATTCAAACATGCTATGAGCGTCGCATCGTCCGTCTACGACTGTGGGTGCACCGTAATCCTCTGCATGAACTCGTCACGCAGAGATGCCATTTGAAGGTCAACTCTCTCGTGGGCTCGCTGTGACTCTTGGTAGGGCTGTGGGGTAAGCACATCGACAAAGGGTGTCCTAGAGGACTGTGATACAACATAGGCACCGTAGGATATCGTACCGTAGTATGTACCCCTATGTAGACCATCAATGACTCTCATCCAGAGCTCGTCATCCAACGAAGATGGATGGGCTGGGGGTTCCAAGGAACTACCCTCTTCTCCAGGTGTGGGCTGGGTCGACTCTTCGCGAAGCCTCCTATATTCATCCTAGAAAAATATTTATCTATCGATAAGCTTACTACTTACTATATATCTTAGGTACTTATTACTAATTATATATATTTTGCTAAGTTATATCAAGATGTTCAAAACATAAGAGTAATACTTACATAGCTCTGTGTCGCCCTATCATTGATAAGTTGTCCCCCCTTCCTATGGGTTACGAGGAATACTGTCACCATATTCGCGTCCTTACCTATCTGGACCTGGTAAGAAATATATTATTTGTTATTAAAGTAAAAAATTTAGGCCACGATGATTAAAAATTGTACGTATACAATAAAAGATGTACCAAACGACGTAAATATTCTGTCATCGCGATCACGAGCCTTCTGATCATCCATAACATCACAGATGAGCTTGGCGGTGACGGGAGAAAACTACTGCCCGAACTGTGCGGCCCGGTGTGGTGGATAGAAATATGTTCTCTACAAGAAGTACAATAGTTAGTTATAAAATATTAACATAAAAATATTAATGATGTTAAAATCAAATATACTTTTACCTTGAAGTGCCCAAACCAGATCGTCTTTCTCTCTTCCGAGGCATCCGAGTAGTTTATCCATGGCCTACCATAGTTTTGCCTCAGAAAATATGCCAGTGCTCTCTGTACCGCCGGGGGACGATATTTATATATACTTTGATAATTAAACTCATTAAAAAGTGAAAGTATATATATATATATATATATATATATATATATATATATATATATATATATATATATATATATATATATATATATATATATATATATATAAAAGAAATAAATAACTAGTTAACTTACTTTGTAGGGCCATTAGCCCAAACTCCATTCTTGTCTCATCAGGCGGAGCGCATGGAGGATCGCTCAAATATGGAGACAGAGTCGGCTCGACCGCCATCCCCTCCTCTCTCTATGGTACCGTCAGCAGCAGGAACACTGGATGGAGCAGGAATACTAGAAAGGATACTCTTGGTCCCAGGAGTACTGCTGGTCCCAGGAGTACTGCCACATGTGGTCGTCGCAGTCGCAGTCTGATGTACTGCTAGTCGATAGTATGGAGTACTCGTGGACGAGGATCGGAAAGGAGTATTCGTGTCCTGAAGAGGACATCTAGAGGATCTACCACGGGAATAGGATCTACGTCATCCAGACATATCTGAGAACAACATATAATAATAAAATAAATATACAGAGATATTTAAATTACATGACAGAAAAAAATACATAGTTGTGAACTAGGCCACAATAAAAGTCTAAATGATAAAAGTGTCACCATCACAAAACATAAGTATGTATCATTGTCATAAACATAAGTATCATAGAACTAAGCCATAAATACACAGAGATATGTATTTATTACCGTCATAAACATAAGTATCACACAACTAGGCCAACAAAAAAGTAGAAATAAATTTTATTTAATTTTCAATCATCATCTGAAAATTTATTTTGTTCGTCTTCCTCCTCCTCCTCCTCTTCCTCTGCATCTTCACTTTCATCTACTTCGTCATCGTATTCTGATACTTCTGTCATGCCCCAATCTTCCGAAAGTTCAATCGTCCCTGCTGAATGTGAATTACCATGTTGTAGCGCTCTCACAGGATAATCGTTCTCATCGGGATGTGATGTCACACTCTTGCTCTTTCTCTTGCCCACAAAGGTACTTACCGTTAATATATTATGTCTCGTATATCCAAGCAGCGCTACTACACTTGCTTACCTGAAATAATGCCCACAAATATGGGTCAGTATACAGCCGTACTGGTGAGCGGGGTAACCCACTCAACTAAACCGACACTAAGTAGATAGTGAATGCAAACAGTTATATGGTGATCTTTCTACTTGAATACTAGATTCATTTCATGGCAAAGGTATGACATGTTAAGAAAAACTATAAAGCAGGTTAAACATGCAAGCATTCAACTCAAGCAAAATATACAAGCAGATATATATCCAACTCAAAAGGAAACTAGCATGCAAATCGCCCTACTCAAACCCAAGCAACGCGTGAACCTATCGAACCATAAACCATGCCTCAATATCCATCCTCAAACAAAGCCAAATTCCAAGCATTATTAATCCAATCATCGATATGCACACTCTTGCCGAGACAAGGTGGCCGCCGCCTACACGAAAAGCATAAACCAAAGCAAAGCAAACCAACTCTTATCTATATGAAGTCACTAGCAAACCCATAAAGGACTGATCAACTGCAGTTCTACCCGATCCAGCGCTGAGTAGCTAGCCCTCCTGGTCGTATCGAACTACCGAGATCGTGCCCATTTGTCTCCTCCATGGCCGAACTGTCCCGGTGCCCCGGAGTATATCATATTCGAGGAGACAAAACCCTGTGTACAACAGGTTATCCGTGACCAATGCAGACAACAAGTAGGTATGACGAGAGAATCGAGCATTCTCGCCCCACCAAACGATCCTAGACTCATCCAACCAACTATCCATAACCATTCTCAAACTTATAACCCAAGGCACCATATCAAATTATCCCCATAGACACTATGTCGATTCGACACAATGATCCAATTAGTGCAACACCCCTCGCTCAGAAAACTTCATGGCACAATGGTCCAACAGTGGCACAATGCCCTCACCGATGCAGTTGTCCGATTTTGAACCACAACTGCACGCTTTGTATGACAAAGCGCCCAACTGATACTCGTGCACGGATGTACGCTCGATCGCCCACCCAAATTGCCTCGATGTTCCAACCAAGATGATCCACTCAAGCTCCAACTGCCTACTCAAGCTCCAACTGTCCAACCCAAAAAACTAACTCAAGTCATAAATTATATCCAACCAAACGACACACACTCTATGAACGCCACAGTATAGTGATTTCTAAGTTTCAGTCCAAGTGTTCAAGCTATTTCGTGTGTCCCATATTATTAAGCATAAAAGAGTAGAGGAGAAGGGACAAAACCTACTCACCAAGTCTGATTCTGTTAAGCACCCTGCCTTGCCGATACGGTCGATCCCTTGAACTCGTAGTTCGATGCAAAATACGATCTGCTCAATTAGTATGACCGTACGAGCAGGCCATAAATTATTCGATCGATTGGACTAAGGAAGACGGTATTATCGCTCCAATCCTACTATCCCAGTACTGCTCTGAACGAATATCTAATTCCATCGAACTCCGTTTGCGATCTGCACATGAAACTAACTCAAATTAATACTTGTTCCCAAATCTAACAAATTAAAATATAACCAGCTATTGCCTCATTCAATCCGACTCAACATAATGCACCGTACGGTTGTGGGACATTACATAATATACTACTTAGAATCAGGTTCGTCCTCGAACCAAACCAGTTTCCATTCCTTATCGCATGTAGCTTGCCCAATTCATAACTTTGCTCCACGTAACTCACATTCAGCATCTCGCTTCTCGCTGAACGCTCACACAAATTTTATATTTCTACACCCTTCTTGCAGCTCAATACAAATTTCTCATATCGCTTAGTTTTGGATCATACATATATTTAAGCATCCCTGAAATACATGCAATTCAGCCGAGCTTAGCGATAGCAAATTTGGACAAGTTACAAGGGTATCTTTATGTCTGAGTCATTCATTCGCTTCACTCCTAATTGAACCAATTCTGACGTTCATTCCAACATATTCGCACAAGCGCTATTCTCAAATACGATAATTTTCTACTGACAATCTTCCTACCTAACTCAAATTAGTTCGTGTTCTAACTTAATCCATCTGACTAGTCCAAATCTACACTAGCACCGTCCAAACTCAACCAACCAAACTCTAACATGACTCCAATCGCACAATGTTCTATAAATACTGTCTCCAAATATTATCTCATGCTCCGAACGATCATCACAACTGATACTAACCCAGCTAGACGACTTACCCAAATATTAAAATTTGCTCTTAGATTAGCTCAGCCCAATACCTTTTTCTCAATCTTAATACCTCACTGGATGGACATCTATATTAAGGTTCATGTGATCCATAAAGATTTTGCCGTCATGCCATAGGGATAGTGTCGCCACAATTTCAACGTGGACACACTCGCTACAATTCCTAGGTCGGGCATGAAATAGTTCTTCGCGCTGCTTCCACTGCCTCGAAATAGTTCTTCGCCTTCTATACGAGCACGTATCCCAGACTAAGTTCTGATGCATCTTGTAGATCTGAGATACATCTGTCCCTTGCAGTATTGCAATAATTTGATCTGAATGAGCCGCTGCTTTAACTTCATAAACTAGTTTCACAATCGTCAATTCATATGAATGTTATTTTCTTTCGGGGCACGACGAGTCAGAGGCGATGCCATCTTCAAAAATCTATGACTCTGAATTTTATCAGTTGACTTTGGCCATTTCTACCATCACTTCGATCTTTCGTTTGCATCTTCAGCTGAAGGCTATCCCAAGGATCTCTCAAATCCAACACTCAGTCACTTAGGCCAATCTCCAACACACACTACTCACATTTACCCTCGGTGTATTCCCAAATACGCCACTACAAGATCGTTCTATGGGTCTATAATATTCATAACTGATTTGGCAGACAAGTCGCTAGGGTCAGCTGTCCCGAAGCTACGCTCGATAATTATAAGTCATCACGATGGACAGTTACTACGAACCATGTTATATCTCCTCTGCAAATCTGAGACATAATCTAACCATTCTATCTGAACGAACTTCTGACTCCGAGAATTTCATTGACTAACTCTAACGAATCTGTCAAACAAATGTCGCTTAACCACCTAGAGTCGTACTATCTATCCAAGCCACAAATCGAGAACTGCGCTCATTGAAACTGTCTTCCATCAATCCGTCATTCTGTCCTGAATCCATCAAATTTTCGGAATTGCCATGTTTGAATTCTCGTATTACTACTTGCAACGATTCCCAAAACCAAAGACTTGCTCCAATTCTTATCTGTATGTCATATTTCACAGTGCACGTCCAACTTGCTCGAGCAGCACAATATTTTGCTCCAACGTTGCTCTTTCATTTAACTACCTTCAAAAGTTCGTCCGCCATAATCCTTGCTCTTGTTTCATTCTCTAGCCCATCTTGATTTTCTCTATATTTTGATTAGTCCACATATACTCAATGACTCGTACACGGTTCTAACATAAATTTTAAATCTATATTGCCTTTACTTGTTGCCTCAATCCGCCTCAGTACTACAAGTGTTAACTTCCAACCTGACTTAACATCAACTAGACTTGCCTCATGCCCGTTTATGTCTTTCGAAGAATCCGTCCACCATCGTTGCACCATTTTACCAAATTTTACTTCCGCTAAACCATGCATCCAACTTGTTGAGCACCAATATCCAAAATCCTTCAAGTCCATACGAATCCATCGTATTTCTCCTCCAAACCAGATCGTATTTTATTACTCAACCAACAGCTCCAATATGTTTCCAAAATTCGTAGTCCATGCTCACTATCCTTCGATTCACCCATTGCTTGCTCAAGCGTATCCCAACTGTTCGTTCCCATGCTCAACTCTCTCTTTGCATCCATGAATGCTCCACTGAACTTCTAAATCGTGCAAGCAAACTATGATATTCAGCTTTCCATCTGATCGATCTTTACTTATTTTTAATACTTGGTCCATATCAATCATTTAAATTCTAAACACTCTTTCCATTGCTTGTTTCCGTTCTCGTCCATCACTCAAGTCCAATGATACTTCCATTTGCACAAGTCCGTTCTTGATTTCTCAAGTCTAATGTATCGAAGAATACTTGAGTCAAATTCTATTGCACCATATACCACTTGGAAATAGTCGCTCTAGTGCTTACTTTGTGTCGACAAACGTCTATTCCAAACTGACTTATTCCGGGATGATCCTGTCGATCGTAACTCAACATTCACTTGCTCCATGTTTCATTTCCTAACTCAGCCGATGTGCACCAATCAACTTATATTTTTGTTACCCTTGTCCATTCAAGCAATTTCTTTGAGGTCTATCCAACATATTCCAATGCCACTTAACTATGTGATATACCATATACCACTCAGAATCAAGTCACTCCTTACGTCACCCTTCTTTACACTGATCCAAGATCTGTTCGAACCATCTATTATGTGTGTTTTTGCCATCTCCAACTCAAGTCTTACATGAAACTCAGCCAACTCATGAACCATCTAACTCTTTTTATCAATCTCACTATGCAACCCATGTTCTATTCTCAATACTTCTAACTATTCTTGAACTGTCCAATATTTTTGCTACATGAGCAACCCGTGCAATTATCTCTTCCAAGTAATCCAACCCAATACTCAATTGTTCTTCACATTTGCTATACGAGCAACTCGTACAACACTTTCCTGATATCCCTAAGCTAACTCAAACCTGCTCAGCCAATGCTCTATGTGATATACCCAGCCAAAAATTCAAACTCTATCCAACACATTCGCTACACGAGCAACTCGTGCAATGATCCATTCTCATTCGATGTTTCTACTCACAACATGCCATATAACCAATCTCGTTTGCCAAAACTAACTACTCCACTGATACAACTAGAATCTCCTAAACGATAAGCCAAACCAATGCAACGATACCCCTCAACTTGCTGCACAAATGCAACAACATCATACAACTTGCTGAACGAATGCAACAACGCCCAACAATGCTAAGCGATCTACCAAAAACCAACGAAAATAACACAACAAAAGATAACATGCACCCACAACCAGCAATATATAGACTTATTGCATAAAATATCCAATGCGATATCGAGTAGAGCCAAGAGCTAAACGACACTCGGAAGCTATTTAGAGTTTGTGATGAAGCGAAGGACCAAGTCCGAAGAAATAAACTGGACACTCTGATACCAATATGTCATGCCCCAATCTCCCGCAAGCTCAATCGTCCCCGCTGAACGTGAATTACCACGTTACAGTGCTCCCGCAGGATAATCGTTCTCATCGAGACGTGATGTCGTACGAGCCTGGAGTTGCGCTCGCACAAGACGATATTGTCAAACATCAAAGTTGTCATTGAAATGATCAAGTTGTAGCGACAGTAAAGTATTGTGTACCAAGCACACATCAGAGTATATGCGGTGAAGCTCTCGATAGGGTCCAATAAAAATGGCACAAGGAAGAATGCCACACTCTTGCTCTTTCTCTTGCCCACAAAGGTACTTACCGTTCATATATTATATCCCGTATATCCAAGCAGCGCCACTACACCTGCTTACCTGAAATAATGCCCACAAATATGGGTCAGTATACAGCCATACTGGTGAGCAGGATAACCCACTCGTCTAAACCGACACTAAGTAGATAGTAAATGCAAACAGTTATATGGTGATATTTTTACTTGAATCCTAGATTCATTTCCTGGCAAAGGTATGACATGTTAAGAAAAACTATAAAGTAGTTTAAACATGCAAGCATTCAACTCAAACAAAATATATAAGCAGATATATATCCAACTCAAAAGGAAACTAGCATGCAAACGTCCTACTCAAACCCAAGCAACGCGTGAACCTTTCGAACCATAAGCCAAGCCTCAATATCCATCCTCAAACAATGTCATAATCCGAGCCTTATTAATCCAATCATCGATATGCACACTCTTGCTGAGGCAAGGTGGCCGCCGCCTACACGAAAAGCATAAACCAAACCAAAGCAAATCAACTTTTATCTATATGAAGTCACTGGCCAAGCCATAAAGGACTGATCAACTGTAGTTCTACCCGATCCAGCACTGAGTAGCTAGCCCGCCTGGTCATATCGAACTGCCGGCACCGCACCCAAGGCACGTTACCATTTGTCTTCTCCATAGCTGAACGGTCCCGGTGCCCCGGAGCATATCCCGTTCGAGGAGACAAAATCTTGGTGCAATAGGTTTTCTGTGACCAAGGCATAAATCAAGTAGGTATGACGAGAGAATTAAGAATTCTTGCCCCACCAAACGATTCTAGACTCATCCAACCAATTATCCATAACCATTCTCCAACTTATAACCCAAGGCACCATCTCAAATTATCCCCATAAGAACTATGCCGCTTCGACACAATGCTCCAATTGGTGCAACACCCCTAGTTCAGAAAACTCTATGGCACAATGCCCCAACAGTGGCACAATGTCCTCACCGATACAGTTGTCTAATTTCGAACCACAACTGCACGCTTTGTATAACAAAGCACCCAACTGATACTCGTGCATGGATGCACGCTCGATCAATATTCTAACCAAGATAATCTACTCAAGCTCCAACTGCCTACTCAAGCTCCAAGTGTCCAACGCAAAAACCAACTCAAGCCACAAATCATATCCAACCAAATAACGCAAACTCTATGCACGCCATAGTGTAGTAATTTCCAAGTTCTAGTCCAAGTGTTCAAGGCATTTCGTGTGTCCCATATTATTAGGCATAAAGGAGTAGAGGAGAAGGGACAGAGCCCACTCACCATGTCTTATTTCATTAAACACCCTGCCTTGCCGATACGGCCGATCCCTTGAACCCGTGGTCCGATACAAAGCACGATCTACTAAATTGGTATGACCGTACGAGCATGTCGTGCTCTCCAAATTATTCGACTGATCGGACTAAAAAAATGGCATTATCGCTCCAATTCTGCTATCCCAGTACTGCTCTGAATGAACATATGATTCCATCAAACTCTGTTTGCGATCTGCACATAAAATTAACTCAAATTAATACTTGTTCCCAAATTCAATAAATTAAAATATAACCAGCTATTGTCTTATTTAATTCGATTCAGCGTAATACACCGTGCGATTGTGGGGCATTACAACTTCTACCTCTTCTACTTGATAAAATATGTCATGAGTAACTTTTATTGAGTCCACATCTACAATATTTGCAACAAGAGGTAGGTCATCTTCCTGATAAGCTATTTCATCAATGTCAAAGATATCTTTAGCTTTAGTCTTACAAACTGCCCTCTAATCTAATATTTTGGTTCCTCGTTTAGGATAAGTTATGAAGTACACTAGCTGAGCCTGACTTGATAGAATAAATGGTTCATATCCTTGATATCGATGCTGGTAGTTTATATCCACAAGACCATGCTTGTCAATTTTCCAACCTTGATCTTGGATGGGATCGAACCACTCATACTTGAATAACACGATCTTAGCAGGCTCTGTGGCATAATTATACGTCAACTCCATAATCTCGCATAAGATGCCAAAGAAATCAATGCATGGATTGATGTCTTTTTAGTTCAAAGATTTGATACACAAACAACTATTTTTCGTAGAATCGAGATCCAGAAAGTTGTCTCTTATTGGGGGCATTTGTTGACTTGAACCTAAACACATTCACACAGTAAGTTGGCCAGATCTTGACGGCATAAATTGGTCCCTTCGCTAGAGTTATAATAGATTCATTCTCAAGTGTTGCCTTTGTACGATCGACCTAAATATCAAATAAACGATATTAAGTTTAACGTTAATTATTGTGTAATTATACATACACAAAAAATAATTATTGAGATCCTTACATTTGCTGTCAATCATGAAGAAAAATGAAGTCGCATTTCCTGTTCTACTTTTTTATCTGTTATGTATGGTCTACTCGACCTTACCACATCATTATATGTGCTGAAACACAATAAAGCAGAGGCCAATTAGAGTAATAGTTGTATTGAGATAACGTAAACGTCCACTTATTAATTACTTACCCCTCTAGTTTCTCCATCCCATCCTAGTCGTAGATGAGTAATATATACAACTGAGCAGCCCTAAGCTCATCGTCATTCAGATATCTCTTTTTATTTTACCCGAGGGCTTTCCGAAAGCATTGAATACTTTCAGTATTACCTTATTAGATTCATGATACCCGTCGTCATTTCTGGGATATCTCATTCTATTAGTAGCAACATGAGGCTTGAAATATATCGAACAAAAGTTTATAATCTCCTCGAGAACATAGGCTTCATAAATAGAATCCTCCACCCGTGCCTTATTTTTTACCTTCCTCTTGAGGTGGTTCAAATATCGCTCGAACGGGTACATCCACCGATAACTGACAGGTCAACCAACGCATGCCTCATAGGAAAGATGAATCGGCAAATTCTCCATGGAGTCAAAGAATCCAGGAGAAAATACTCTCTCAAGCTTGCAAAGTGTCACCGCAATGTTCTTCTCTTGCTTTTCTAGACGATCAATGAGCAACTTAGTAGAACAAAGATCTCTGAAGAATATTCTAAGCTCTGTCAATGGATCCCAAACTACTTGCGGTAAAAAATTCCGAAATACAACCAGAATTAACCTCTTCATAAATACGTAATAATTGTGGCTCTTTATACCCGTCAATTAGTTCTCCTTTGGGTCGACGCATCTTCTCAGATTCGATACATATCCGTTTGGAAATTTTAGGCCCTGGATCCACCTACAAAGTCTTTATTTGTCCTCATTGTCCAATGAGAAAATTGACTTAGGCTGCATCACCCTCCCATTCCCTTCCTCTATCAAATACAACGCAGATCGTCTGCATATTTCTTCTAAGTTCAACATGGCCTTAGGATTGTCTTTCGTATTTTCTTTTACGTCCATCCTACTATTAATTATGTTGTCAAACACATTCTTCTCAATATGCATGACATCAAGGTTATGTATGATCATTTTGGTGCACCAATGTGGCAGGTCCCAGAATATGCTCCTCTTCGTCCAGTTATGAGTTCGACCAAATCCATCATACTTGTACCCCCTTGTAGGATCTTCGATAGCACTTAAAAAATCTCTGACCTCCTCCTATACCGTGTCTTCGGACCACCTTGGCGGTGGATCGGCCTTTTCTACAACACTGGCACAAAACACATTCATGTTCCTCTTGAACGGATGATCTTTCGGCAGGAACTATCGATGCCAATCAAAGAAGCACGATTTTCCTCCGTGTTTTAAATGGAAAGCCTTAGTACAGTCCATGCAATACGGAAATAAGAGACGACCATGAGTGCTCTATCATGATAACATTCCATAGGCCAAAACGTCGTTGATGGTCCACATAAGTGTTGCCATCATTTGAAAATTCTACTTCTGAAAATATCATACGTGTTGGCGCCTACTTTCTATAGCTGATTCAACTCATCTATCAACGGTTGTAAGTATACATCAATGTTTCTCTTGGAATTGTTCTGACCCAGAATGATAATGGTTAGAACCATATACAGAGTCTTCATCTACGTCCAAAGCGGTAAGTTGTACGGGATGACAATCACAGGCCAACACGAATACTGGAATCCCGAAAGTCCAAATGGAGTGAAACCGTCGGAGGAGAGCGCCAATCTGATATTACGTAGATCCAAAGAAAAATTGGGATACTTTCGATCAAAGTTCTTTCATGATTCTCCATCAGATGGATGATCCAACACTCCTTCGATCTATTTTTTCCTATGCCAACTCATATTTTCGGCAGTCTCCTTCACCATAAATAACCTCTACAACCGCGACGTCAAAGGAAGGTAGTGCATCGAATCGGTCGAATTTCTTGCACCGGGAGTCTTTCTAGTACTAGTTGCCTTATAGCGATCTACACCACAGAATTTGTATACTGCTTTATATTTGTCTTATTTATAGTACAACATGCACCTATTACAACACAAATCAATTTTCTCATATCACATCCATAGCGATCTAACAATTCTCTTAGATCGGTAGAAGTCTGTAGGTAACTTGGTACCCTCCGACAAGATTTCTATAATTAACTCGATCAGTCGGTTGTAGCATTCTTGCGACATATTAAAATCAGACTTTATTCTCAACAGCCAGGTGACTACCTCTAACGGTCAATTATTCTCACAACCAGGATACAATAGAGTCCTTGCATTCTCTAACAACTCCATAAACTTTACAACATCGATATTTGGTGCCTCCTCAGCTGCTTCATGATTGTCCGAATCCAAAGTAGGCCCTGTAGTGTCAAAAATCATGTTCATGTACCCGTCATCGAAATCAGCATGCTCGTGGACATTCATATATGGATCCATATAAGGCTCATGCTCCGATGCTAAAGGCACAAGCTCTCCGTGTGAGGTCCACTGATAGTAATTCAGAGTAAAACCCTTCGAGTATAAATGATATGTCACATCCACTTCTGGATGATATTTCAAGTTACGATATTTCATACGCGGACACTTAATTTGTGTGTCGTCCATGTACTCAAGAAACGCCTTGGCAAACTGCAGGAACTGCTCTACTCCTATGTATTCATCACGCACATCATACATATCATCAGGATGACGGTTGTACATCTACAAACGATAATGCAGGTAGTAATTCAAATATATTTCTAGATACTTCTGCAATAATGAATAGACATCGTTTAAGTATATTATACCAATGTTCATCAAAGTGAGTATTTAGGTCATATCGTTAGTATTTAAGTTGTGATACATGAAACCTAATAAGAAATAGGTAAATAAACCTAGAAGCTATGAGACATTTGGCTCTACCTTACGCTCTGGTGCCGAAAGCCATGAGACTGAAATATGAAAGAGAATAGAAGAATTATCTCTCATGACTTCCGGTACTAGAGCGGAAAGTAGAGACAAATATTTCAAAATCAAGTAAATGAACGTCGAAGGGGAGGAGCTGTGCGAGGGGAGAAGCCACGCCGGAGGGGTTTATTAAGTCATTCTAGGCCAATAACTTGCTATACTATGTATGTACAATTAAATATAATTTAATCTAGTTTAACTAAATTTTTATGCACTTTTAATTGGCCATAGTCCAGTCTACATCGGGTAGCACCTTTTTGAAAAGTATTTTTTATTGCTTCATGATGACATTATTGTCCCTAATAGACACAAGTCCTTTAAACTTGCTTTTGGCATAGAGGTAGCTTGATTAGTCCATCTATAGGGTCGAACGTTAACATGCCCAAGTTGTATCCATAATTCAACATTCTTTCTACATTATCAAACCAATTGTGATTTCCTTATCCTAGGGCTTGGCTTTTCCCTTCTCGATTCTATTCAGACATAAACTCTCCTCTCTCTTACTTCCTCTCAAATCCATAACCATCCCAATTCTAACTCTTCTCCTACTCAAAAATTCTCTCCCTCTCCAAATCCTCTCACTCACCAAATTCCCCAATCAGAATAATGGCTTTCTCTACCCCTCCAAACTGCTCTTATTCTCCAACTAGGGTGTGTGTGTGTCCATGTCAGTGTCTGTGTTAATGTGTCAAAACCAACGCTAGTTAAACCTGAGAATTAGGATGTGTGCATGTATGTGTCACTATCAATGTGTGTCTGTGTCAGTGTCATTATCAAAAGAATTAGGGGTTAGAGTTTACCTGAGAACGGGAGTGCACTTCGAAGGCGATGACGAGCCAGTGCGTCACGGTGGAGGGGGGGAAGAGTCGGAGGAGAGGATGGAGGAGTGGCTGGAGCGGCGCCGTAGGGTGGAGGGGAGGAGCCAGAGGAGAGAAGGAGCGCCTGAGGGAGGGTCGACGGAGAAAAAGAGGGGAGGAGCGCTTGAGCGAAGGTTCGCCTGAGGAAAGGAGGGGCACGGGGGTTTGGGGAAGAATTTTTTATTTAGGAAAAAAAATGGGGGGAAAGTAAATTTGGAACGAGCATATGTAAAATATTAGCGACGTCATTGACTGACGTCGCTAAATATCGCAAATAGAAAAAAATAGCGACTTTACGAACTAAAATATCGCTATACATCACAAAAGTAAAAAAGTCTAGCGACGTTTAACGACTTATATCGACGCTTTCTTCGCAATATCTAATTCTAGTCACTAACTGTCGTAATTAGTTGCAGAATGCAACGTTTTATGACGTATAGTTATGGCGCAGCTAAATTTATAAAATTTAGCAAAATTTTCTTTTGGAGTCACTAAAAACGTCGCTAATATGACATATTTTGGTAGTGATCGTTGCCAGAGGCTTTCTCATTCTCTCGTATTGATTCAATCGGTGAGTGACTTAGGCCCTTCAATGAATCCTTCAGTCTATACGACTTAATAAAATGATCTCTAGTCTACACGAGTTATATGTTCCTATGTTAAATCATGCCCCACTAAATAAGATAAGCTAAAAAGAAATAAATAGCATACTTGATATATATAGGATTGTTGCAAATGCTTGTTCAAATATACGTGTATATGTTCCTTAATCATATATTGTACAAGAGATATTTAGAGAAATCTCGCATCGTTTACCATAGAAAAGAGTAAAGAGATAGAGATGTTCTTTTATAGTCTAACTGATGCATAGTAAGAGTTTATATGATAGAGCTGCATACCATGCATCGGTCTTTAGACAACTTGTGCACAAGGGTAATCCCAAAAATGGTTCATGGGACACTAGGGATCGTTTTCCCTATGAGGGGATCAGAGGAACACCCTGAGGCAATAAAGTCATCGCGATCAGGGGGGTGTTCATGTTTATATAGCATGGGTTTCTCATAGACCATCATGTAGTTAGGTCGCATGATAAGTTTACCTTCTATGCACACTTGACACTTGATGCCAACACAGATGCATGAGTTATATACATATTTGCAAATTGTTGCTAACTTGTGTTCATGTCTATATAACATGGGTTCTGGTAGCGAGAGTTTGGCAAGCATTTTGAAGCTTTAGGAGTGCATCCCTTCAAGCGAAACCATGCTCGTGCTTCTTTCCAAGGCTTTCCTCTCCAGTGTGCAAGCTCTTCTTATGCTAGGTGTTTTGATTTTTGGTCCTACTAAAAGGATATAATGTATATGCATCATGGCTAGTTTTGGTTTTGTAAAAAGAGGTTTAAGATATCTATGGCATATTTGGTTTTTATCCAAGCAAGTACTTTGTAATCCAATCTTCAAGTATCCAATAAAGAAAGTATTTTGTGTTCCTATCAAATGTGTTCAACTTTGGTTCTCTGCATTTAAATTTTGTGCTTCTATATATATATTTTTTTGTCTACCTTGTGTTTTGTACAGGTACTATGCCTTGAGCAAGTGCAATTTAGGCTTGTATGGCATCACATCCAAGCAAGGACGATCAGTTCTGTAAGAACCAAGCAAGGACAATCGGCCCTTACGGGATCGGGGCATGACAACCACTACCACACCATCAATATTATCCAATATGCACCAAGCTTCTATTCAACTGTGCACTTAAAGTATATCTAAAGTGCGCAAAAATAAAAATCACAAGCAAAAGTGCGCCAACTTGAGTATATTTCAAGTATATAGGATAGAGGACTGACACTGATCTTGTACTGATAATCCTGATAGTGGCTTGACGTAGTACACTCCTAACTTGAGAATCCATGCACTATCCTGATCAAGGCTATTAGTATCACCTGTATTGCATGACTTGTATCCCCGTGGTTGATTTTGATTGTACCCGTCAAGTTACTATCCTGTTTTGCATCATGTCTAAGAAAAATTCTTGAGCACCACGGTCGAAAATTCTTAAAAATTGTCCAGGCTAATAACTAGAATAATAATATATAAAATCATCTAGAATTTTTTTTGGCTACATACAATCCTGGTATCCCAACGACACATAATGGATTTGGAGCTCGCCGTCGTGAGGGACACACTTTTAGCACACCGACGAGTGTTGCACTAACAGAAAAGATAAAAAATGATTATACCTGATAAATTTATACTATGTACATGTTCGTCTGTATAACCCAGATGGTCTGTCATGCCCCAGTCCCAAAATACCGAGGGACTAGCCACGTGGCAATGGCCAGCAGCACAACTCCAATGGACAAACCCAATTTAATGGACCCGTTAGAGTGTACTTAAGCTGTAAAACAAATACAATGGTCTAAGATACATATCGCAGCCTAATTCTAATCTCATCCACAGAACTCAATATGATAGACTAATCAAGATATTAGTAAAAGGAAATATAGTCCATCAACAAGTCCAAATAAAAAGTGTCTCGAGGAACAACCCGATAATAAATTAATACATAAATCCAAGAGTCAAATGATATAATTGGAAGCAGAAATAACTGAGTATTTAACAGAATACTCAGGAGAAATCCTCTGGCACAACCTCATCCTCTGGTGTCAGTACTGCTCCAGCGTCAGCTCTTGTCCCGTAAACCTTGGGGTAAACCTCCTCTGTTGTAACTGGGGACATAATCCGGATCCAGGTGCTCAGGGGACATAACAAGGTACAAGAATAACTCAAGCCAAAAAAATATAGTATATAAAAATATAGATTCTCAGGACAAGCTATGTAACCAAATATGTGAAATATAATTTGAGAGCATCACTAGTACTCAGGCCAAAACCACTACAAGCTCTGTGTCTGGGAGCCGGTAGCAGTAATATCTCGAAGGGCTAAATACATGTGCCAAAGCTCTAGTACAGAGACTAAGGCACTCTCCAATAACATAATATATATATATATATATATATATATATATATATATATATATATATATATATATATATATATAACCAGCCTATAGCTTGTGCGTCCCTCCCCACCCAATGTAACCTCACGTCTCATGTCCATAACACACAAGATCATGACCTCTAGCTAGTACAATGAGTCATAATGATATCTATGTATGCAAGTCTTATGTCACGAATCCTGTAGCCTATACAGAATTGCCATGAATAACTCAAGAAAGATTCTGTCACATAAATAGTGTCAAGTGTCCTATGGTATGACGTACTTGATAAATCAAGCACGTAAAAATATATAGGATCATGGTATCAACTCTCTAAGTGACGTTACACGACTCCGCGTACGACGTCGGCACCCGAATATTGTTCGGACATTAAGAAATATCTCACGGTCCTAGGTTGAACAGGTATATCACAGAATATATATATATATATATATATATATATATATATATATATATATATATATATATATATATATATATATATATATATATATATATATATATATATATATATAGAAAGAACTCAAACAATAAAATCACAGGATCTACTACAAGTTGGCAAGGTACACTTGTCTGTGTTCTGAGCTCCGTCAGTTGCTCCGATAAAAGTAGAATTTTTAGGTACGCCTCCGGATAATGAAACAAACATTAACATTATTCTCAGAATACTTGAAATAGCTAGGATTGACTACCCATAAGTCTAATTTGGACACATGGACAGAATTGACAGTTTCTGGTCAAAGCGGGATCACATGTAGCCTACTTCGCACCGAAAAATATGTCAGAGACAAAGTTCTCCAAATTCGTCAAACTCAGTATTTACAAGTCCAGAACGATGATACGAACCCAACGGAACATCCAAAATTGGATTCCGATGAGCCGGTCACAAAATTGTCCGTTAAGTGGAGCCGTGGGGCCCACGAAAATGGAGTTTCATCATCGTTCTCAAAAATGAACCAAACATGGGTCACAGGACCAGCATAACACTATAAATCCGATGGCGCAAGTTTCGTTGCGAAACGACAAGCACACACGAAATTATGACGAGTGTCAGAACAGGCCGATACGAGATTTTGGATACGCGTTAATTTCGGTGTACACGCACATCTAAATCAACTTTCGCAAAATCTCACACATTCGCGTTAACGATACATGCCTTTGATATAATTTGCACACGACAAAGTTGCCTCGTTTAGTGGGACGTATCCCGTTTCGGAAAAATTTGGGTTTAGAAAACCAAAATTTTTGTCAACTTCAACCACGAATAAATTACAGCATACAATAAATTAAAATAAACTAATTAATAAAACTAAATCTCGATTATATTATTTAAATTATTGTTCAAGTGAAATTTAAAAATATTAACTAGGTTAGAGGAAAAAGGGCCATGAACATGGGTGTTTGGAACAGTTTTCTGAACTATAAATTAGATTATTTTTTCCTGTTTTGCGTCATGAATTATGACCGACACAGGACACGATACCCCGAACTAATTATACAGGGTTCGAGAGGGTCATGTGGGCTTCATATAACATTCGACACATCGATATTTGGATAACTGTGCACAGAGATATGAAGGTGGGAAGTAGCATACCTTATTGTTATTGTTGCTCAAATTTTTGGGCGGCTACTTTGCGGCTACTTTGCGGCGGTGGTGCGCGGTGGTCCAACGTCGTCGGCGGCAGTGGCTCATCGAGAATGAGAGAGGGTTTGATGGTGAACGAGGGGGTGGGTCTAGGGGTTTATATAGGGGTCGAAGTGGGGGGTTATGGGGAGGTGAAAGGGGGGTCGACCGTCGGTTTCGGAAGAGGAAGGGGATCGGTTCTGGGAAGTTTCTGAAGTTTAAGGGGTTGTGGGTCGAGTTGGGTCACAGATTATGGGTTCGGGTAGGATCCAGATCCGTTTGGTCTGGGTTGGTTTGGTCTAGTTCGGTTTGGTTCATTTTGGGTTGGTTTGGGTTGGTTTAATTAAAAATATTGATATTTGCTATAAAAAAATAGTTTTGGAGCCCAATAAATTCCAAAAAATTACACAATATTTTATTATTATTTATACACCCAAAAATATCATTTTTGTAAAATTTTAATAATTAATTTAATACGCAAAAATATAATTCCATGAATGAACATTTATTATAATTAATTAGAAAATACAAAAAAAAACTCAAAAAACTCAAAAAATTATAATATTAAATTCTAAAAATTTGGGTATTTATAATCTACCCACCTTAAAAGAATTAGGTCCTTGCAATTAAGAAAACGAAACGTAACTGGTCAAGAAAGGTTTGCTCTAGAAGAGATGATGTGGTTGCAAGACATGTTTGTTGAAGCACGACACAAAGAATAAGGAACCATGAACAAGGAGAAATCGAGAGGAAGGGTGAGGGTTTTGTTCAAGCAGAACACGTAGAAAAAAAAAACTTTTCTCTAGGCAATAAGAGATAAGTAACTCAAGGGTAAAGGAGCCTGATTAGAGCGAAGATCAACTACAGCTTATAAAAACTTGGGTACCACTGATATATTACTAATCTAGACTAACAAGTTCATGCTAACATAATACTAGGTATAGGCCAGGGAATAAAACTAACAGGCTCATACTAAAGTATTACTAGGAATATTCGCTACTATAGCTAGCTATAATAAAACTAAATCTTACTCATATTCACTACTCCTCGAGTTGTGCCTCCTCCACTGTCATCGCAAAAGCATGTCCATGTCCCTGTGGTGGTGCCCTTTGCTGTTGCTAGGCCTGCTGAAAGAGTGTTGCCTGTGGTGCCAATAGTGGCCTCAATTGATATCCTCCCGGTACTGATAAAGCTTGTTAGTTAAACCATCGGTGCTCCTTCTCGACGCTCAGGGCAATCCCTTACTGAATGCTGACTGGATCCGCAAGCTAAACATAATCCCAATTTGAGTCTATACTCCCTCTAAATATAGCCTACCTTGCCATAGTAGTGACAAGTAGGAAGGGCTAGGGATCTTGATACTGCTCTCTGTGGTGGTTTTATTTGGGGTCGCTTTGTAGCTCCTCCCTGCTGTGCTCGGTCTGGTGCTAGTGCATGCGATCGCTTTTGGCTGGACTCTCTCCTGATGACGTACTTTATGCGTCGAGCTGCAGCAGGGATGTCCGTATAAAAAATAGTTGCAACGGAGCTGATTAATCTCTGTAACTCAAAGCTAAGTCTGTCAAAGAACTTCTCCGCCCGGCATTGCTGGGCCTCTTGATGAACATGCTATTAGGCTTGCATCATTGCGTAGAGCATTTGGAATATATGTTGTCCGTCCATAGGCTATCCTGGTGGAAAAATGAGCATTGATGGAGTAAACTGCGGTGGTGGTGGAATATCGTCTCGCCGGAACCTCGAGGTATGCTGATATGCTTGATTGCTTTATTGAGTGGAGGGATCTCCACTTAATAGCATCACTCCATCGTCATAGGTGACCACAACACCTTGTGGTGTACCTGCGGGAGTCTCGTTGCTGGCTCGTGGATCCATTACTCTGCATCCAAAGTAAACTATGAGAGGCGCACAGAGGAATCAAGGCAGGATGTAAGTCAAAAAATTAATTTAAATCCGGTATAGAGGTCAAGAATGTGTCAATAAGTAGATGAGATCCTATAATTTATCCTATCATAATCGCAGGCTTGCTCGGTTCCATAGTTAAAACCGAAGCAATATAGTCGTAGACCTGCATAGGCCATCACAAAAATTATGTCACACCCCAGTCCTAAAATACCGACGAACTAGCCACGTGGCAATGGCCAGCAGTACAACTCCAATGGGCAAACCCAATTTAATGGACCCGTTAGAGTGTACCTAAGCTATAAAATAAATACAATGGTCTAAGATACATGTCGCAGTCTAATTCTAATATCATCCATACAATTCAATATGATAGACTAATCAAGATATTAGTAAAAAGAAATATAGTCCATCAACAAGTCCAAATAAAAAGTGCCTCGGGGAACAACACGATAATAAGTTAATACATAAATCCAAGAGTCAAGATATAAAATAACTTGAAGCAAAAATAACTGAGTATGTAACAGAATACTCAGGAAAAATCCTCTAGCACAACCTCGTCCTCTGGTGTCAGTACTGCTCCAACATCAGCTCATGTCCCGTAAATCTTGGGATAAACCTCCTCTGCTATACCTGGGGACATAATCCGGATTCAGGTCCTCATGGGACATAGCAAGGTAAAGAATAACTCAAGCCAAATGAAATACAGTATATAAAAATATAGATCCCCAGGGCAATCTATGTAACCAGCTATGTGAAATATAATTTGAGAGCATCACGAGTACTCAGGCCGAAACTACTACAAGCTCTGTGTCGGGGAGCCAGTAGCAGTAATATCTCGAAGGGACAAATACGTGTGCTAAAGCTCTAGTACAGAGACTAAGGCACTCTCCAGTAACATAATATATATATATATATATATAACACATGCTACAGGATAATTATATATATATATATATATATATATATATATATATATATATATATATATATATATATATAATTATCCTGTAGCATGTGTGTCTCTCCCCACCCAATGTAACCTCATATCTCATGTCAATAACACGCAAGATCATGACCTCTAGCTAGTACAACGAGTCATAATGATATCAATGTATGCAAGTCTTATGTCACGAATCATGTAGCTTATACATAATCACCATGAATAACTCAAGAAAGATTATGTCACATAAATAGTGTCAAGTGTCCTATGGTATGACGTACTTGATAAAGCAAGCACGTAAAAATATATATGATCATGGTATCAACTCTCTAAGTGACGTTACACGACTCCGAGTACGGCGTCGGCACCCGAATCTTGTTCAGACATTAAGAAACGTCTCACGGTCCTAGGTTAAACAGGTACATCACAGAATATATATATATATATATATATATATATATATATATATATATATATATATATATATATATATATATATATATATATATATATATATATATATATATATACTAGTATATACGCACGTGCGTTGCACGTATTTTAAATTACTTGAAAAAAATAATAGTTTACTAAAAGAGCAAACAACAATTTATTAATTTTATTATAGGTGGAAATATAATAGGCTTGAGCATGAAAGTTGGAAGAAATTAAATGACTGGAATATGAAAGGTTTCTCTTATCTCTTGGGTTCATGTGCCTACTTTACATGCATGCTTTATTAACTTTTGTTTTATTCTCCAAATTACCTACTTTGCATGCATGCATATTTTTGTTTTATTAACTAATGTAATGAAGGGTATTTTTGGAACGAAAAACTTTCACGGTGAAGCCTAGTTTTGACATTATATAGTAGAATAGATATATATATATATATATATATATATATATATATATATATATATATATATATATATATATATATATATATATATATATATATAAAGAACTCAAACAATAAAGTCACCGGATCTACTGCAAGTTGGCAATGTACACTTGTCTGTGTTCTGAGCTCCGACAGTTGCTCAGATAAAAGTAGAATTTTCAGGTACGCCTCCGAATGCTAAAATAAACATTACCATTATTCTCAGAATACTTGAAATAGCTAGGATTGACTACCCATAAGTCCAATTTAGACACAGGGACAGAATTGACAGTTTTTGGTCAAAGCGGGGTCCACATGTGGCCCACTTCGCACCAAAAAATATGTCTGAGACAAAGTTCTCTAAATTCGTCAAACTCAGTGTCTACGAGTCCAGAACGATGATATGAACCCAACGGAATATCCAAAACTGGATTTCGATGAGCTGGTGTAACACCCTGTTTTTTTTTAATTTTAAAAATAAATTTTCTGGACGTTTTGGTAATTTTTAATTAATTATTAAAAATGTCCTTCATGGATTAATATTTTTATGGATTAAATTAAGTATTAAAATATTACAAAAAATATATTTTTGGGTGTATTATTAACTATTGGATGTTGTATAATTTTTCTGAAATTTATTGGACTCAAAAATTATTTTTAAATAGCTAAAAGCCCTTGGTTTAACTAAACCGGACTGAAGCAGGTTGAACCGGACTGAACCGGACCAACCCAACCTAGCTGAACTGGACCGGACCAAAACCTAACGGGTCGGATCCTACCCGAACCGACCCGACTCTACCCGACCCGTTATCAAACCCCTCACCCCCACTCCCCTCTCCCCCGATTCCCCCGCCCCCTCCGCCAGCACGACCGCCCTCGACCCCGATTTCCCCTGCCTCCGGCGCCCCACGACCCCACGACCCCCCCCCCCCGCTCTGGCCTCCCCACTCCACCGCTCTCCCTCTCCCCTTCCCTTTATAAAGACCCCCACCGTCGAACCCCTCTCTGCCATCACCGCCTCCATCAAACCACCGCCATCACCATCTCGGCCCACCCCGATGCCCCACTGAATCCTTCCTCCACCACCGACGATGAGCCCTCGGTGACCCCAGTGCCGCCGCAGCAGCAACCCGCCGTCGGCCGAGCTCCGCCACCTCGCATTCGCCGCGCCGCCCTGTCAAAAATTCACAACAAGGTACCTGTCTTCACGCTCGTGTAACTCCATGTGCATAGACCCGTATTCTATTCTGTCAAATCCTACGTATAGACCGCGTGACCCTCTCGAAACTCGTACAACTCGTTCGGGGTATCGCGTCCTGTGTCGGTCGCAAACCGCGACGCAAAAACAGAAAAATTAACCCTATTTCTGAAAATTCAGAATTTATCCCAAACTCACAAGTTCACGACCGTTTTGCACACAACCTGTTAACTATTTCTAAAATCTACTTAGACAGTAATTTAGACCGTATATCTAATTTTAAAACCCTATTTTTGTTTAATTTATGGTGTTATAGATTGTGATTTATTTGCGGGTAAAGATGGCCAAAAACTTGGTCTTTTAAAACCCTGATTTTTCCCGAAACTGGGTGCGCTTTGCTAAACGAGATGACTTGGTCATGTGCAAACTTTATCGAAAGATGAGCGTCGTCGATACGGACGTGTGGGATTTCACGAAAGTTGATTTGGATGTGCGTGCACACCGGAATCAACGCGTATCCATCGACAACGTCCCACATCGTCCCTATTCTGAAACGCATTGTAACTTCGTGTGTGCTCATCATTTCGAAACAAAACTTGTGCCATCGGATTCGTAGAATTTTTTTGGTCCTGTGACCCAAGTTTGGTTCGATTCTGAGAACGTTGACAAAATCATGTATCGTGGGTCCCAAGGCTCCACTTGACGGGCGATTTTGTGATCGGCTCATCGGAATCCAGTTCTGGACGTTCCATTGGGTTCGTATCATCGTTCTGAACTTGTAGACACTAAGTTTGACAAATTTGGAGAATATTGTCTCTGGGACATTTTTTGGTGCGAAGTTGTCACGTCCCAGTCCCAAAAATATACGGAACTAGGCCACGTGGCATTGGCCAGCTGACACGTCACTAAGGGATTACCCAATTTAATGGACCCAAAGTGATGTGCTACGCTGTCCTAAAATACTACAAGTCTAAATACAGGTAAATCTATCTCATCCACAAAATATCAGAAAAAGTGCTGAATATATAGATGCTAAATCTGAAATGTCATAGTACAAAACCCGATAATATCTTGTGGGAACAAACCCACACAAAATGTGATGAAGACTAAAAAAATAAGATAGACTAGTGTAGCGTCTATCGAGGTAGCAGCAACAGCTCCAGATGTACTCAGGCAGACTCTGACGGCATCTCCTCTAGCTCCGTCTCAAGGGCATATCCAGTCTCCCGTCCAGGTCCAGGTACTGTGGGGTAGAGTGTATCATCTAAACCTGGCAGGGAATCAGGTCCTCAGAGGGACGTAACAAGATACAAAAAAATAACATGCCATGTATATAAATACTGAATAAATAAATAAATAAACACAGGGTGCTAAACATCTAAGTGAAATGCAATTTGAGACAACCTAGTACGTATGGGAATTGTGTGGCTAGACATATGCTGACGTAATTCACCAATCTGTAGTGACTGGCTAGTATATGCCACATATGCCCCCGTTCAAGGGCACTATACAATTTTCCATCTACGATGAGTTGGTCACATGAATATATATATATAACATCCGTATCACTCCGTCGAGTGCGGCATATGATAAAGAGGTGGGTGTCCCATACGTATTTTAGTCGTTCTCCTCGCCCAATGTAACTAAAAGTCAAGTTGTACATTTCCTAAATTATTCTAATCTGTGATGCGGGTCACACGTACTGGTAGCTAATCAAATACGCAGCTCGCATCCCAATATGCATTGCAACCATGTTGCGTGTTCCCGTGATAGGGTCTAGGAGAATATTATAATACTCTCACAATTGTTGGTGAGTATGTAATATTATGTTAAATGTCAACATATCAGCTGACTGTACCCAAGGCAGCCTCAGGTAATCATGATATATGAAATACAGAAACAAGAGCATATAACATTATTGAGAATTTAAACAGTACTTGGCAAGGTATACTTGCCTACTCCCTGATAGTGTTGATAACCTGATCTCGCAGTCAGATTTGAGGTTGCTGGTGACAGAGGGTCACTGGCTGTGCTGAAGGTGGTTTCTGTTAAAACAGACAGGGTTCGTGAATATCAAGGCTGTAATACAAAGTATATATATATATACTTATATACACATTATAATATAGATATATATATATAGTATGTATATATATAGATATAATAGTATATATAGTATATAAAGAACAGACAAATGCAGGTATTTATTATAATAGTAGCAGGGTATATCCACTGTGAAATATATATAATAGTATAATAATCAGGGTATATCCACTGATATATAAATAAATAATAATCAGGGTATATCCACTGATATATATATATAAGGAAATAAAAGACAGGGCAGAAAAGTAAATACATATGTATATTTATGTACTGTATTATCCAGTACAGTATAATATATGTAATATATATAGATCATATATATATACATAGATATATATATATATATACATATATATAATAGAAAGAAAATGACAGTGCAGGAATTTAAATATATATATAAATGTTGTACTATTCAGCAATATTACCAGGGTCTATAGGTGACCACTGTTATATATAGTAGTATATATTAGCAGTGTATATATAAAACTGATATATATACATATATTATATAAATAAATGGAATAGGTGCATATATATATATATATATATATATATATATATATATATATAAATAATGAAAAATAAAATACATAGTATATATATACATATATATACTGTGTATATTCACAGTGAATATAATAATATATTATATATATTACATAATATATATATAGATATATATATATATATTATATACATATATATATAATATATATACATAGTTATATATACATAACATTTATAGTTATATATTATAAACATATATGTATATACATAGTTACATGTAAATATATATATATACATATATATACTTATATATTAGTAGTACATATATATATATATATATATATATATATATATATATATATATATATATATATATATATATATATATATATATATATGTATATATATATTATAGTAATATATATATATACAGTATAGTATACTGTATTTATTTAGTATATATATTAATATATATTATCATATGTATATAGATATACATATATACCTATATATACATATAGATGTATATATAGATATACATATAGGTATGTATATACGTATTTATAGGTTTAGAGGGTATACCTAATTGACAGGTGGGTCCTACACGTTGCCGACGGCGGGTGGACGGCGGGGGAGGCGGCCGGAGAGTCGCCTGCAGCAGCAGCTGCAGTCAACAACAGCAACAGCAGCAACTTGCAGCAACAGCAGCGCCGTGTACGGTGGCGAGGGCAGGCGGTCAGGCGGTCAGGGCGGAGGAGAACGTCGAGACGAAGAGGTCGGGGGTGGTGGCGGAGGTCGGAGGCTGCCGGAGGGGCGGTGGGGAACTGGTCGGGGTGGCTCGGGAAAGATGGCAGAGTGAGGCGGTGGGGGTTTGCGGGGGAGCTGCCGGCGGCGGAGGGCGTCGTGGGGCCGCGGGATGGTGGTGGGTCGGTAGGGGTGGTCAAAGCGGAGCGACTAGGGGTGGTGGCGGTGGTCCACGACGGCTAGGGCGGCGGTGGTGGGCGGTCGGAGGTGGAGGAACTGCTGTGGCAGTTAGGGAGTGGGGAGGTTGCGGGGGCTCTCCACGGCGGAGCAGGGTGGTTCAGGCGGCGGGTCTTGGCCGGAGGGGAGAGGGGGTCAGGACGGAGGGCTGGCCGGAGTAGGGTGGCCGGAGGTGGCGGAGGGTGGCTGTGAGGAGTGAGAAATGAGAGAGGGGGGTGGTTTAAATAGGGTTTTGGGGTCAATGGCATTTCTATAAATAAGTGAAAGTTTGGGGTTAATTTGGTAATTTTGTAATTTAGGATATTTTCTAATAGATTTTTCTGGATAATAATGCCACATGTAGGTGTTAGGTTGTCTAGCCAATGAGGTTATGCCACCTCACATACATTTTTGCATAAAAACCCTTGACTTTTCACAATTTGCATAAAAGTCCAAAAATTGGGAAATTACGCAATTATGCAATTTGTCTGGAAAATCACCTGGTTCTAAAAATTACTAAAATTCACAGAATTGAGAGAAAAATGCTGGGAAAATGTCCTGGGCTGTGGGGCTGAGCCTGGGCAGGGTCAGGGTCTGATTCTGCAGGTGATACGGTTCACCGTATTTATTATTTAATAAATACTGCGCACGGTGTTCACTAATTATTTAGGGGCAGTTAGGGTCATAATTTTTCTACGGTGTCAATACACTAATTGTAATATAATTAGTGTAGAATATTATCGTATTTTTGTTTGGGCAAAACAGGTGCCTACTGGACCTCAAATCCCTAAGGGTACAGAGATGGGTAAAGAGCAGAAAATTAAATAGGGATTAAATACGTACGTTTGTAACGATATTTGTGCGACTAAAACGAAGCACAAAACGAGATTTCTGGGAGTTGCTAAAAATACAGAAAATATAGTCTAGCAAGCCTAGGGCAGGGATGTGAAATTAGTTTAGGGTTAACAGCTAGTGTGAGGCCCTAATTAATTGTGTAATGAACAGGTGCACAATCAATAGTGTATAAAAAATAAATTTTTAAAAAAGTTGCACTAATTCTAATTAACTAAAAATAATATTAAAATACTAAAATCTGGTCGAGGGAGTTTACAATCTACCCTCCTTAGAATATTTCGTCCTCGAAATAAAAATAAACATATAATGAGAACGAAAGATTGATTGATTCGAAATATCAGGACATAGATAGCTGAAGATTGATTTGAAATATTTGGACATAGATAGCTGAAGATTGATTTGAAATATTTGGACATAGATAGCTGAAGATTGATTTGAAATATTTGGACATACCCTGATCTGGAAATAGATGAGGGAAACATTATCGAATATTCTCTTCCCGTTCCCAGGTTGATTTGCCTGGTGCATGATGTTTTCATGCAATATGAACTAGAGGAACGTAATACAACGTATGGTAGGTAGCGAAAGTTATTTTAAAAGAACAGTTTTAAACTGCAATCTAATCTAATAATAGGGTTTGGTAATTTCCCAAGAAACAATAGAAATGGCTACAGAAACAATGCACTTCATTTTTATACTAAATACGAGGTTTCTTCCTTCCGAAATAAGGGAAGACGGAAAGCAGTAATCAAGAGTTCAAGGGGGAGGTAATAGATTAGAAGTATGGAGATTCAAGGTGTTTAAAGAATTCAATAGAAATTGTCAAGGCAGTTGTGGATGGAAATGTTATTCTGGTAATCTCTATTCACATATTCGTATTAGCACAGTTATGTAGCTGATATGATATGCGCATAGAGTAAGTACCTCTGTCTACTAATCACTATATATCTCAATCCACGTAAAGTAGTTATGTGAAGGGCGAACCAAGTGCATTATGGTTGATCAGACCGTCATACACTGATTCTGAAATGTATTAGTGTAGTACTCCAATAATACATAATTAATGAACAAGCTTGATAAAGAATAAGCTTGCAAAACTAGGCTATAATAGCATAGCATAATTTAAGGTAGTATAACAAATATAAGTACGCTAGATTATGATGTGAGAAGTACAAAACAATTCAAATTCATAAAAAAAGACAAGATTTTATAATCTCTACAGTTATTATGCTAACTTCTTGTCTAGGTTGCTAGTTGACCCAAAAGAGATATGGTTTTCTAAGTTCTACAACCTTAATATACACTATAGGTTGTCCGCATAAAACAGAGATTTAAACACATGACTTGTATCCAGAGCATACCTCCTTAATTGGGATACGTGGAAGACGTCATGTACTTCTTCCAATGTCTGAGGTAATGTTATCTTGTAAACAACTTCTTTGATGCGTTCCAACACATCGAAGGGTCTGATGTACCTCGAGCTTAGTTTTCCTCTTCTTCCAAGTCTGATAGTTCTCGGGTAGGTGAAAACACATGTCCTCCTATTTTACTTTATGTGTACCTTTTATCCAAATTTTATGGGTATCACCAGGTTTATAATAGGTCGTACATTTATTGATAGTTTCCTGATGTTTTTCTTAAGGCTAACATCTGTCTATCCTCTCTCCTGTAATTAATCTATTGGTAAAATCACGAGACTAGAAGTTACTGACTCCCCTAATAAGTCATGTATATCAAATCTAATTTGGAAACTACCTGTAGTACTCAGCTATCACTTCATTCATATTTGAGCTTATCAATCAATGTCTAGCAATCTACCTATATGTGTTTGCTTAGTCCTGATCATCATCTAAGGGTGGAAAATAATTTAGATCGGATATTATAAGTCATCAGGTATCTAGGGTTAACCACTATGATTTGCTATCCTAGGTACTATCTATTTCTGAATGGGTAACTTGGTGGTCTAAGGATGACGCTTCTCTTCCTGTAGTCTAGGATAGTATTTGTACTTGGCTTAGCCAGTCCATGTCTAAGACAACGTCGAGGTTTGGTATTGGAAGTACCAAGAATCTCGTCCTTATTACTTTACTATACATGACTACTAGCATGCTTTAGTAATGTTGGTAACTGGAACAATGCCTCTTCCGGTAAACCTGGCTATTTGCATGGGTACGAAACTACTAGATGTGAAGACAGTGTAGCATTGAAAAATAATGCGGTTTGCTGGTAATAATGCAACTATAATGGTACCTGAAATGGTTTCACCTTCCGGTTTGTTGTCTGGCTAGGTAGTACTGCGTGTCTTGGGTGGCCAAGGGTGGTCCCCTCTGAAATCTTCCAGATACTGGGGAATGCTGACCTCTAGTAGGGGGTTGCATTCTCTGGGCTGGTGCTACTGGTCCTTGCCCGTTCTGGAGTGCTGCTTCTTTGTGTTGTGGGCAGTCTCTGGCTCTATGCTGATTATCTCCACATATCAAGCATAGTCTATACTTCCTTCGACAGTTTTTGGCATAATATCCTTTACTGCCACAATGGTGACAAGTCAAAAAATTTTTGGTTTGATATGACCCCGTCTGGTGTTGTGTCTGATTTCCCGAGTGACGGATTGGTCCTCCTGCTCCAGTCTGGTTTTTGGCTGATATGGTTGGATTTGAACATCTTGCTTCTCGGCCAATGGCTTCTTGTATCCTTGCCTCTGAAAGAACTTCTTCGTAGGAAATTCTTGACTGTGCCGTAGTATGCCCTTGGAGCTCGAGGGTAAGACCGTGATGGAACTTCAGGGCCTTCTCCAGCTCGGTTGGTATTAGGATGGCACCGAATTGACTTAGTCGACTGAATTCTGCCTCGTAGGCGTCGACGGTCATATTTCCTTATTCCAGATGCAGGAACTGAGAGTACAGATCATCTCTGACCGTGGCAGAGAAATATTTTGCTTTAAAATATTCCAGAAATTACTCCCAAGTATGGTTCTTGCCGGTGCTGCGCTCGATAGATTTCCACCAGTGATAGGCGTTGCCGAGGAGTAGGGTCCTTACTGCGGTCATCCATAGGTCAGGGTGAAGTTGTGAACCTTCTAGCAGTATTTCCGTATTGGAGATCCAGTCTGAGATCTCTTCCGGAGTTTCATTGCCCTTAAAGGTTCTCGGGCTCATCCGGCTAAAGCCTCGAACAGTGCTAGCTGGTTGGACAGGGGCTGGTACTGGGGCAGCTGTCCTCTCCAGAACCGTCATTAGGCATTGTCTCAGGACTTCAGTCTGTTGCCACTGAGCCTGCAATATGACTTGGAACATCTGAGATTGTCCCTCAAGTTGTGGCATCAGGGCTGCGAGAACTGGAGGTGGAGGCAAAGATATCTCCGCCGGCAGTGTTGGTGCCTGAGAAGTTTGCCCTTCTTGCTGGGCTGGTGTTGCTTCCTGGGTAGGATCCTGGTGATGGTACGGGATTGTTGGATTGACCAGCATCCTTCTCGGAGATTGGTCTCTCGGGGTTGTTGGTGTCCTTTGGACATCTGGCGAGAGGTCTGTTGCTTGGTCAGTCCCATTAATCGCAGTTTCCCCGGGTATGTCCATATTTCTGAAAAAAATAGAAAAATGTAGAAAAGTACGAAGGAAATAATAGATGATAATCAAACAGGATGTAAAAATTTATGGATGAAATCAGTGTGGATGAGACCTAGTATTCCTATCCAATTGCAGGTTTGCTGAACATGATATCATGTTACTAGAAATTAACTCGACCTGCATGGGCCACCACTAAAACCGTGTCACGCCCCAGTCCCAAAAATATACGGAACTAGGCCACGTGGCATTGGCCAGCTGACACGTCACGAAGGGATTACCCAATTTAATGGACCCAAAGTGATGTGCTACGCTGTCCTAAAATACTACAAGTCTAAATACAGGTAAATCTATCTCATCCACAAAATATCAGAAAAAGTGCTGAATATATAGATGCTAAATCTGAAATTTCATAGTACAAAACCCGATAATATCTTGTGGGAACAAACCCACACAAAATATGATGAAGACTAAAAAAATAAGATAGACTAGTGTAGCGTCTATCGAGGTAGCAGCAACAGCTCCAGATGTACTCAGGCAGACTCTGACGGCATCTCCTCTAGCTCCGTCTCAAGGGCATATCCAGTCTCCCGTTCAGGTCCAGGTACTGTGGGGTAGAGTGTATCATCTAAACCTGGCAGGGAACCAGGTCCTCAGAGGGACGTAACAAGATACAGAAAAATAACATGCCATGTATGTAAATACTGAATAAATAAATAAATAAACACAGGGTGCTAAACATCTAAGTGAAATGCAATTTGAGACAACCTAGTACGTATGGGAATTGTGTGGCTAGACATATGCTGACGTAATTCACCAATCTGTAGTGACTGGCTAGTATATGCCACATATGCCCCCGTTCAAGGGAACTATACAATTTTCCATCTACGATGAATATGGTCACATGAATATATATATATATAACATCCGTATCACTTCGTCGAGTGCGGCACATGATAAAGAGGTGGGTGTCCCATACGTATTTTAGTCGTTCTCCCCGCCCAATGTAACTAAAAGTCAAGTTGTACATTTCCTGAATTATTCTAATCCGTGATGCGGGTCACACATACTGGTAGCTAATCAAATACGCACCTCGCATCCCAATATGCATTGCAACCATGTTGCGTGTTCCCGTGATAGGGTCTAGGAGAATATTAGAATACTCTCACAATTGTTGGTAAGTATGTAATATTATGTTAAATGTCAACATATCAGCTGACTGTACCCAAGGCAGCCTCAGGTAATCATGATATATGAAATACAAAAATAAGAGCATATAACATTATTGAGAATTTAAACAGTACTTGGCAAGGTATACTTGCCTACTCCCTGATAGTGTTGATAACCTGATCTCGCAGTCAGATTTGAGGTTGCTGGTGACAGAGGGTCACTGGCTGTGCTGAAGGTGGTTTCTGTTAAAATAGACAGGGTTCGTGAATATCAAGGCTGTAATACAAAGTATATATATATACTTATATACACATATATAATATAGATATATATATAGTATGTATATATATAGATATAATAGTATATATAGTATATAAAGAACAGACAAATGCAGGTATTTATTATAATAGTAGCAGGGTATATCCACTGTGAAATATATATAATAGTATAATAATCAGGGTATATCCACTGATATATAAATAAATAATAATCAGGGTATATCCACTGATATATATATATATAAGAAAATAAAAGACAGGGCAGAAAAGTAAATACATATGTATATTTATGTACTGTATTATCCAGTACAGTATAATATATGTAATATATATAGATCATATATATATACATAGATATATATATATATATATATATATATATATATATATATATATATATATATATATATATATATATATATATATATACATATATATAATAGAAAGAAAATGACAGTGCAGGAATTTAAATATATATATAAATGTTGTACTATTCAGCAATATTACCAGGGTCTATAGGTGACCACTGTTATATATAGTAGTATATATTAGCAGTGTATATATAACACTGATATATATATACATATATTATATAAATAAATGGAATAGGTGCATATATATATATATATATATATATATGTATATATATATATATATGTATATATATATATATATGTATATATATATATATATATATATATATATATATATATATATATATATATATATATATATAAATAATGAAAAATAAAATGCATAGTATATATATACATATATATACTGTGTATATTCACAGTGAATATAATAATATATTATATATATTACATAATATATATATAGATATATATATATATATTATATACATATATATATAATATATATACATAGTTATATATACATAACATTTATAGTTATATATTATAAACATATATGTATATACATAGTTACATGTAAATATATATATATACATATATATACTTATATATTAGTAGTATACATATACATATATATATATATATATATTATAGTAATATATATATATATAGTATAGTATACTGTATTTATTTAGTATATATATTAATATATATTATCATATGTATATAGATATACATATATACCTATATATACATATAGATGTATATATAGATATACATATAGGTATGTATATACGTATTTATAGGTTTAGAGGGTATACCTAATTGACAGGTGGGTCCTACACGTTGCCGACGGCGGGTGGACGGCGGCGGAGGCGGCCGGAGGCGGCCGGAGAGTCGCCTGCAGCAGCAGCTGCTGTCAACAACAGCAACAGCAGCAGCAACTTGCAGCAGCAGCAGCGCCGTGTGCGGTGGCGGGGGGCAGGCGGTCAGGCGGTCAGGGCGGAGGAGAACGTCGAGACGAAGAGGTCGGGGGTGGTGGCGGAGGTCGGAGGCTGCCGGAGGGGCGGTGGGGAACTGGTCGGGGTGGCTCGGGGAAGATGGCAGAGTGAGGCGGTGGGGGTTTGCGGGGGAGCTGCCGGCGGCGGAGGGCGTCGTGGGGCCGCGGGATGGTGGTGGGTCGGTAGGGGAGGTCAAAGCGGAGCGACTGGGGGTGGTGGCGGTGGTCCACGACGGCTAGGGCGGCGGTGGTGGGCGGTCGGAGGTGGAGGAACTGCTGTGGCAGTTAGGGAGTGGGGAGGTTGCGGGGGCTCTCCACGGCGGAGCAGGGTGGTTCAGGCGGCGGGTCTTGGCCGGAGGGGAGAGGGGGTCAGGGCGGAGGGCTGGCCGGAGTAGGGTGGCCGGGGGTGGCGGAGGGTGGCTTTGAGGAGTGAGAAATGAGAGAGGGGGGGTGGTTTAAATAGGGTTTTGGGGTCAATGGCATTTCTGTAAATAAATGGAAGTTTGGGGTTAATTTGGTAATTTTGTAATTTAGGATATTTTCTAATAGATTTTTCTGGATAATAATGCCACATGTAGGTGTTAGGTTGTCTAGCCAATGAGGTTATGCCACCTCACATACATTTTTGCATAAAAACCCTTGACTTTTCATAATTTGCATAAAAGTCCAAAAATTGGAAAATTGCGCAATTATGCAATTTGTCTGGAAAATCACCTGGTTCTAAAAATTACTAAAATTCACAGAATTGAGGGAAAAATGCTGGGGAAATGTCCTGGGCTGTGGGGCTGAGCCTGGGCAGGGTCAGGGTCTGATTCTGCAGGTAATACGGTTCACCGTATTTATTATTTAATAAATACTGCGCACGGTGTTCACTAATTATTTAGGGGCAGTTAGGGTCATAATTTTTCTACGGTGTCAATACACTAATTGTAATATAATTAGTGTAGAATATTATCGTATTTTTGTTTGGGCAAAACAGGTGCCTACTGGTCCTCAAATCCCTAAGGGTACAGAGATGGGTAAAGAGCAAAAAATTAAATAGGGATTAAATACGTACGTTTGTAACGATATTTGTGCGACTAAAACGAAGCACAAAACGAGGTTTCTGGGAGTTGCTAAAAATACAGAAAATGTAGTCTAGCAAGCCTAGGGCAGGGATGTGAAATTAGTTTAGGGTTAACAGCTAGTGTGAGGCCCTAATTAATTGTGTAATGAACAGGTGCACAATCAATAGTGTATAAAAAATAAATTTTTTAAAAAGTTGCACTAATTCTAATTAACTAAAAATAATATTAAAATACTGAAATCTGGTCGAGGGAGTTTACAGAAGTGGGCCACATGTTGACCCTACTTTGACCAGAAATTGTCACTTTTGCCCATGTGTCCAAATTGGACTTATGGACAGGCAATTCTAGCTTTTTGATATCTTCTGAACATGATGGTATTATTTATTTCAATAACCGGAGGAGTACCTGTAGATCCCACTGATATCAGAGCAGCAGTTGGAAACCAAACCCCAGGCAAGTGTACCTTGCCAACTTGCAGTGATTCCTGTTATAGTATTTGTTTGAGTTCTTTGTATATATATATATATATACTCTTGATATATTTGTTCAACCTAGGATCGTGTAACATTGCTTAACGTCCGAATAATATTCGGGTGCCAATGGCATATGCGGAGTTGTGTAACGTCATACCATAGGACACCTGACACTGTTTATGAGACAGAATCTTCTAAGTTATTCCTGGTGATTCTGTATAGGTTACAGGATTCGTGACATAGACTTTATTGCATATGCTTAGCTATCATTATGACTCGCTGCATCAGTTACAGGTCATGATCTTGCGTGACATGAACATGAGATATCGTGGACATGAGACGTGTGATTACATTAGGTGGGGAGAGACTTACCATACGAAAGGCTGATTATATTATATATATATATATATATATATATATATATATATATATATATATATATATATATATATATATATATATATATAGTTATCTGGAGGTGCCTTAGACTCTGACACAGAGCTTTGGCACATGTACTGGCCCTTCGAGAAAATGCTGCTATGAGTTTTTCCGACACAGAGCCTATAGTAGTCTCAGCCTGAGTATGATTAATGCTCTCACTTGCATATCACATAGCTGGTTACATAGTTTACCCTATTGATTCATTTATTACTGCACTGTATTTATTTCGCTTGAGTTATTCATGTACCTTGCTATGTCCCCTTAGGACCTGGATCCGTATTATTGTCCCCAGGTTTAGCAGAAAAGATCTATCCCGAGGTGTACGGAACAGGAGCATACATTATAGCAGTACCAGAACCTGAGGACGAGGTCGTGCCAGAGGATTTCTTCTGAGTATTGGCTTTATATACTCAGTTATTTCTGTTTCTAATTACTTTATTTTCTGTCTATTGAATTGATGGATCAAACTTATTCTCGGGTTGTTCCTCGAGACACTTTTTATTGAGACTTGTTGGATTATATTTTATTTTGATTATTCTGGCATTTGATCTGTGATTACCTTCTGTGGATGAGATTAGAATTAGACTGTGACTTGTATCGTAGACCTATTTATTGTTGTTTACAGCTTAAGTACACCCTAATGGGTCCATTAAATTAGGTTTGTCCATTGGTGTGTGCTGCTGGTCATTGCCACATGGCTAGTCCCTCAGTATTTTGGGACTGGGGCGTGACAACCGGTCACGAAATCGCCCGTTAAGTGGAGCTGTAGGGCCCACGAAAATGGGATTTTGTTAACTTTCTCAGAATTAAACTAAACTTAGGTCACAAGACCAGCGTAACACTATGAATAAATGGCGTAAGTTTCGTTGCAAAATGACAATCACACACGAAATTATGATGAGTGTCAGAACAGGCCGATACAAAACTTTTCGACGGATACACGTTGATTTCGGTGTGCACGTACATCCAAATCAACTTCCGTAAAATCTTACACATCTGCGTTGACTATACGGGCCTTTCGATATAATTTGCACATGACAAAGTTGTCTCGTTTAGTGGGACGCACCCCGTTTCGGAGAAATTCGGGTTTAGAAAACTAAATTTTTGGTCAACTTGAACCACGAATAAATCACAGCATACAATAAATTAAAATAAACTAATTAAAGGGATTAAATCTCGATTATGTTGTTTAAATTACTGTTTAAGTGGAATTTAAAAATATTAACTAGGTTGGAGGAAAAACGGCCATGAACATGGGTGTTTGGGACAGTTTTCTGAACTACAAATTGGGTTATTTTTTTCTATTTTGTGTCATAAATTGCAACTGACATAGGACACGATATCCCGAACTAATTATACAGAGTTCGAGAGGGTCATGTGGTCTTCGCATAAGATTTGACAGATCAATATTTGGATAACTGTGCACAGAGATACGAAGGTGGAAAGTAGCATACCTTATTGCTACTGTTGCTTGAATTTCTGGGCGGCTACTTCGCGGCTACTTTGCGGCGGTGGTGCACGGCGGTCCGGCATCGTCGTTGGCGGTGGCTCATCGAAAATGAGAGAGGGTTTGATAGTGAACGAGGGGGTGGGTCTGGAGGTTTATATAGGGGTCGGAGTGGGCGGTTAAGGGGAGGTAAAAAGGGGGGTCGGCCGCCGATTTCGAAAGAGGAAGGGGATCGGTTCTAGGAAGTTACTGAAGTTTAAGGGGTTGTGGGTCGGGTTGCGGGTTATGGGTTCAGGTAAGATCCAGATCCGTTTGGTCTGGGTTGGTTTGGTCTAGTTCGATTTGGTTCATTTTGGTTTGGTTTGGGTTGGTTTAATTAAAAATATTGATATTTGTTATAAAAAAAAGTTTTGGAGCCCAATAAATTTCAAAAAAATTACACAATACTTTATTATTATTTATACACCCAAAAAATATAATTTTTTAATTTTTTAATAATTAATTTAATACACAAAAATATAATTTCATGAATGAACATTTATTATAATTAATTAAAAATTACAGAAAAATCTTCAAAAACTCAAAAATTTATAATATTAAATTCTAAAAATCTGGGTGTTTACATGGTCTGCAGAGCATGTGGCTATAAAAATCTCAAATTGTATGTGTTAGTAAATAGGACTGTGATAACCCTAGTTATCTAATGATAGCAAGCCGTAGGGCATGATTGACCGTGATCGCTTAATTTCCAGTCTAAGTTCTTTCCTGATTTCATTAACAACTGATCCGAAAATGGTAACCGGGGTACTGATTCCAGATGTCCATGTTTAATTACTCCTGAACCGCTTAACTGTTATCTGACCCGTTGCACTTTTATTTAACTGTTCCTTATGCTATTTTTTACTGATTTGTCTGCATGCTGGTTTTAGTTCCTTAGTTGGCTCCCTTGTGGTAATTGTGTTTTTGGGGTCTGACCCCACTGGTTTTGTATGGCCAGATTTCAGAGCAGGACCGCAGGATCTACCGTATTTTCTGTCTCAAGATGGTAAACACCAGGAGCACCTGAGAACATGGGTGAGTTTTTTCTTCATCACCCACTTGATCGTGTACTTATACTTTTGAGGCATTTAGCCACCGAGCACGTGTTTAGCTCGTGTTTTGAAACTTGACATTATAGCCTGCGGTCCTACATGTAAAGTATACTCTAGACTATAACTAGAGCTGATCATGTAACATTGTACTATGCTACTTCTTCATTTTGGTACTAGCTTTATGATCATCTGGGTATGTATAATTTGGGACGTCTTACTATTATATGTTGGTGATGATACATCTTGTATGCTTGTTGCTTGCTTGGGATTGAGACACGTAGGATTCTTGACTCAAGATTGCTTGATGGATTATAGAGTAAACCCTCACATGTCTAGACAACCGTGACTGTATCTCGGGGTGTAGAGTACTCTGGTATACGTAGCTGCCTTTGTCTGCCCCCGCTCTCTAGTATTCTAGTTCTGGGGCGTGACACGGCGAGCGGTAGCAGAAGCCCCCACCTCCTCCTCCGTCTCCCGTCGCCTCCTCCTCCTCCATCCTCCTCCTCCTCCTTCGGCGGGTGAGGTAGGGGTTAGGGTTGGACTATCCTGAGTAAAATTTGGACTATCCTGAGTAAAAAATTTAAATATCTGGACTGTCCTGAAGTAATAGAATGCTCTAAGTAAAATTTGTAGTACCTATAGAATTTGCCTATGAGAGCAGGGCAAACGACTAAAGTTGCATAGTAGAATCCTCTGTTCTCCCACAGCTGGGAGACCACAAGTGCATGGCCCACTCTCCATCATGCTCGCTTTATTCTTAACCTTATTGCACTGCAGAGAGGGAAGGACCAATTATTCAGCAAGCCCAGCTCACCGTGTGTAGTGATAAGTCTTAATTTTATTTAAATAATATATTCTTGTACCAGTAAGATTAAATTAAAAACAAATAGAGAGTGGTGTCAATGTACTATTTTTTGTTTGCGTAAAAAGTACAAAGTTTAGTGGAATAGCAAATAGAGCTCCAAAACGCCGAATAAAAGGACATTTTTTTGTCTTCTATGTTTTTTTTTTCAATTTACTCTCTTTTAAAGGGCGCAAATTTTTCGTATTATTTTTTGTTTTGTTTCGGAGAACAATGTTTCGAGAACACGAGAAAATGTTAAAAAAATCGTCAATAAAAGTCTATTTTCGTCACTATAAGCCTAAGTTTGTTACTGAAAGATAAAATTCGTTACTGAAAGATAAAATTCGTCACTAAAACTTCCAGCACTTAGTTTCCTACTGAGATAAAAAATATATATATATATATATTTACGTCCTTGAAAAGGACATAAATTGCACAAAAGTAAAATTTACGTCCTTTAAAAGAATTTGAATCATAAATAAATAAAAAATCAACATACGTCCTTTAAAAAGGATTTTTGGAATTGTTTGTACAAATGTTCTAAACTTTGTGCATTTTACACAATTGAAGAGAACTTCAATATTTTCCATATAATTTTTTTTTAAAAAATTACTCACCACCGTTAAAGTGGTGAATCCGGTTCATTGAAATATTTTTTGCAGAGAATAGGCTTAGGCTTAGGACCTGCAGATAAACCGTGTTTCTACCGTGAAAGAGCATCAATTTTCGTGCCGTCAGGGCTCCGGTACAAGATATATACTATGGGCGCTTGTTTGGCTTACTGACACATGGACCAGAAAGTGTACTTGTTGAGCTAGAACATATAAAATATACTTAAATTAATAATTAGGAGTAAAATATAAAGTTGCATAACTCCTCACGAATATAATTACGAAAAATGATTCAACGGGACACGATGACGTGAAATTATTTAGAAGGACGGACTCACCACGTCAGATCCGATCCTAAGTTTATGGAGTTGCTAGAGAAACTTTTAAAGTAAAATTTTCATATATAATGTAAAAAATAAAAATAAATTAAAGGCTGAAAAATATAAATTAAAAAAATGTTCTACCAAGACTTGATGTTAGGATCTCTAGTATACAAATCTAACATAATAATTATTACACAATAATTATTTTGTGTTAAAAGGGATCCATAACATATACTAGTCCTATTTTAAATACAATTATTAGTATCTATGTTTAAATTAATTTTTTGGACCCTTCCGACCCGTGGGTACTGGACGATCACCCTGGCTGCCCTGGACCAGGGCCGCCCCCTGCACCACGCGACTGTGGTGAATTGTAAGTTTGTCCAATAATATAATGACACATGATACTATCTTACTATTTTTGATAATCTTGTCTTAATGATATTTGACAATTATTTAATTACTTTTTATTTGGCTTTTGATATCACATGTATCATTATAACCGGCTCACAATTCACCACTGCTAGTAATTACATATTTTTCAACTACCGTAAATATTTATCATTTTAAAAATAAATTTACTTTAAAATATTTTATATTATTTCAAAATAGATTGTCTTTTTTTTTTTTAGATGTTCGACATATCGCCGTATCGCTCGGGACTTTGTGCATGCTGCATTGCAGACTTTTTAGACCTATTGTCCTCCAACTTCCAACATTTATAAATGGAAGAAATAATACGTTGCCGTAGCTCGATCCACTGATCTTTCGTCATCCAACCATAGTCTTATGCCTCTCCGCGGTAACTACAAGGGTCACTCGAATTCGACTCAAAATAGATTGTCATGCAAGTATACGATTAAAAAAATAACGATAGAAAAAAAAAAGGATAGACCAAAGACACGTGAACACTTGTGCAGGATCGATTCTGCGTTCATGAGGGTCCTAGGCGAACTTTTAAAATGGGACCCCAATATATAATTAGAAAAAATAAAAACTGAACAAAAAGTAAATTAAGAAAAATGTTCCACCAAGACTTGAAGTAAGAATCTACAATGTACAAGCCAAACATAATAACCACTACACTACAATTATCTTGTGTTTAAGGAGGATCATAATACATAATTTACATATATTTAAACTAATTTACATATACTAGTTCTACTTTAGATACAAAATTATTAATTTACATATATTTAAACCAATTTGTTTGGCCCTAAAAACAAATTGATAGAATTAGTGAAATGAAACTGTAAAATTTAGAAGTAATCTACATGCAATTACAGTTGCGAAACAAAACATTTACTATTTACTTATGTATAGATACAAAATTATTAATTTACATATATTTAAACTAATTTTTTTGGCCCTAAAAACATATTGATAGAATTAGTGAAAATGAAACTGTAAAATTTAGAAGTAATCTACATGCAATTACAGTTGCGAAAAAAAAAATTACAATACAATTTTACATGCAAGCGCCGTCTGTGGGAATCGAACCCACGACCACACGGTTAAAAGCCGTGCGCTCTACCGGCTGAGCTAAGACGGCTTCGATATTCATGTGGCTTTAATTTAAAAATTAACAATGATCCAATCATGACTATTGAAACTTTGGGAACTTTGTCCCGCTTTGACAAAGTTTGTGATTGTTTGGATTTCGTGTAGAAAATATTGTTTAATTTATTTTACAATTTAATAAGTCCTATAAAAGTGGAAGTCAAAAAAAACAAAAAAAAGTCCCATAAAACTTGTCTATTTTACTTCCAAATTTTCTTTAGCAAAAAAGACTTAAGGCCAGCACTGTCCTAGCAACAAGCGGCTCTGTCCAATCTCTTTTCTGCTCCATGTTCGACAGCCGCGACACTGTATTGGCCCGTCCGACGACTCTGCTCTTTTCTTCCGCCCCTCCTTCGGTTCCAACCATCGGCCGGACCGTCGCGTGCTAGCACACCCTAGCAAAGTAACAGAGTTAATTTTTTAGTTTTTCGGAGTGACTTAATTTTTACTATTTCCTTAATTAGTGCCTTTTGAAATTAGAGAAAATTGGTGACAAGTCCCCTAGTTAAATCTTTGGCTGTCAATAGTAACCCACAACTTGGGTTAAAAGTAAAAGCAACAAATATTTCGAAATAAATTTTTTTATATTTAACTACAATAACTAATTTGAAGCATGTGAAGTTGTCGCACATCATCATACAAAAATTTCAAAAGAGCCCCCCAATTTTGAAACAAATTTAATTTCGCTGTTGTTTTTACGAAAATATGTACAAAGTCTCCAAGACTTGTCTACGGAAGAGGTGAAAGTCAGAAAACAAACTTGCTAAGGATGGCACCAAATGTACTATCAAAAGGATTGTCACAGGATTATCACTTCGACTTGGCTTACTAGGATGTGCACCGAATATTTTCATCAAATACCGTCATGGATTATCGACTTATTAGGGACGTGCACCAAGTGCTTCCCAATAAATAGAGCAAGCTGACTATATTAAATGGCTTAGGGTAAAGCTCATAACCGAAATATAGCACTGGAAAAAAAAAATTATCACCTTGTTGTTGGGGTTATGAATTATCATCATTGTTCAACGCAAGATTCGACACATTTCGTTGATTCGTCTTCCAAGAACCACCAAGTGCGGAAGAACTTCTGGAACGCTTAAACTTTGTCACCGCGTAGATGTCATACATGGCACTTCGTTGCAGAAGTAGTTGTTGCTGCTAACTTCTCTCCCATGTTCTATGTCTACTCTCATGTTCTATCTCCACTCTGCTGAGTGTAAAAATGAAGATAATTTATTGGGGAGCCTCTCCATGTTTTGCATGCAGAGGCTTATATCCTTGTTTGCACCATCGATTTGGGTTGCCATGTAGGCTGGCAAGCTCCTCTTTCCAATAAAGAGTATGGTGTCAAATGATGCATAAAGTGACCCAGTGCTTTCGACTTCTTATTCTGATTCCACGGATTGACTACCGCCAGAGGAAGTGGTGTAATGTGATAAGCGACTCCTCGATTTGGTACCTCAGTATACGCCTTCAGTGGAAGCATCCTGGGGAACCGTTCCTGGCTCATCATCAGAGTAGTGGATTTGAAACCAACGTCGCAGGCTGTCTGACTTCTCCCGTCTTCCTTAACTTCTTCTTACTAGATTGGCGCTCCACCATTTTGACCGAAGCGCATGTGAATTCCTTATCACCAACCAGTTATGGCCACCACTTTTGGACTTGTGGTCTGGTTGGTGCAACAACTTGAAGTCGGCTAAAGATAGATGGTCTAGCAGATGCCACGTGATGCTTAGAACAACATCAGATTGTTAATTGGTGACAGTAGGTCATGGCCCACAAACTCTGGACTATAATGACTTGCTCTTTTAGTTGAGATGTTTTCGCAAATACGAGCTTGGTCAATCTGGTACGAGGAACCTGGCTGCGATAAAATTCCTATTTGGTGGTGCTCTACGGGGACAAATGTAAACCCCATTATTATTATTATTATTATTATTATTATTATCTATTATTTATTTAATTAGAGTATATATATATATATATATATATATATATATATATATATATATATATTTGATAAAAAATTATTTTAGAAATTTTTGTTAGAATTAATTTTGATTTAATTAGTAAAATTAGTAAAATAGATACTAGTATTGGTTAAAAAACACTTGCGTGAACTGTCATCACCGTTCCCCCTCCTCCAAAATCTATCATCAATTAACCTAATCAAATCCCAAAAAATACTCAAAGATTCAAATAAATCTCTCTTATTATGAAAATTGGAATCAATTCGCATACACTGTCCATTTTTCGAAAATTTGAGAACCCAATCTCGAACCCTTCTCCTTGCCGAGATCGAGAGAGCCTACCAAAACCATGCCCAGAGGATTTCGACCCCGATTCCAATCCCCAAAGACTCGTCGAAGAATTACGAGTCATCCTTGGTTGCAGCCAGCCAGCCAGCCAGCCAGCCAGCCGTCCTCGACTCTGCTGATCGTCCCATGTTCCACCGTCGCCGGCGCTCGAACGCAACGCCGGTGACCACAACCGGCCGGTCCAAAAGCAGACGCCAAGCCACCCCCGAACCATGCGCATCCTCCTCGGCCGCCGCCAATGCCTGTAGCACCATGCGACGCCTTGCCGGTCACCGGAACACTCGGGACAGGGAACGAAGTCTGCTCTCTAGTGCAGAGCAGTCACTTTTTCGGGTTTTCGGGTCGACCGTATTACATGCTAATTCAAACAAATCCGGTAAGATCTTCGCAGGTGAATGCTCCTTCAAATCTAGTTCATCTCCGTGAAAAATTTCACCATCTAGTTCGAATTGTATATAGGTTACAAAATTTTGGTTAAAATAGGGTACATAAAACAGTTTAAAAATTAGAAATTCTTCGATACCGGGTTGGTCCTGTCAAGCACGACCATTCCAAGTTGAACCGATTGTAGCGAAAGGCGCGTACGGCCTTCTCCGACTTGTAGACTTTGACGGAATACAAATTGGTCGCATGTGTGCGACGAACTGTATCTGTCGAAAATCACCGTATAGCGACTTTTAAAAAAAATTTAATTACTTTGTGTACGCTCGTCATTTCGTAACAAAATTTGCGCCATTGGACTCACAGCGTAACGCTGGTCCTATGACCCAAGTTTAGGTCGATTTGGAGACATTTTATCGGATCACCGTTTTGCGGACGCCACGATCTTATTCAACGAGCGTTTTTTTTGAACGGCTCGTAGAAATCCAAATATGGGCATATCGTCTGGTTCGTATCATCGTTTATGACTTGTTTGACCTATAATATACTGAGTTTAGAAAACTTTATTTCTTACACATATTTCGGTGCAATGTGGGCTACATATGTACCATGTTTTAATCTGAACTGTCGTTTTTGCTCCTGTGTTCAAATTGGACATGTGTAGGCTTTTCTGACTATCTCACTTATTCATGACACATTGGTGATGCTTATTTCAGCATTTGGAGATTTTTTTTTGCTTCTACATTTTCTGCTTTCGTTGATTTGCTATGTTTGTCACCTGGACGTTGTCTTGACACCATTCAGAATTCAGATAAGTATACCTTGCTGTGTTTACTGTCCTTGCTATTTATTTACATCATTTACTTGTATATTTTCTTATTGATTCTATTTCAAATTATATAAACAGCGCGTCAAAGCTATACTTGGGTGCAAGCGACTGGATTAGTCGTTCTCGTGTCTTGTACTTATTTTATGCATGTCGACCTAGTTTTAGGGGACTGCCTTATGATTAGGACATATACTTATATCTTTATTAGCCATGACACCCATATTACACGATTGAAACATCTTCTTTGGGGCATAGACTGCATATTTGATTGGCTATCAGTACGTAAGGAATGTGCGACGGATAGAGAACGTAATTGATATGATTAAGGTATTAGAGACTCGAGAAGCTACAAAACTGGAAATGTTATTGATATGACTTTGTCAGTGAGGGATTATGGGGGAGGACAACTACTATGCGTATGGGACAGCCACATTGGTATACCATAGTCTCCAAACGGAACTATGGGATTTGATGAGTTATGAAGATGCCTTTTGACATTCTTGGATCGTTACGGATGGATACAAATGACTGCTGAAAGTATATGTACACCACTAGCCTTGAGTTACGTGGACTAGTCGAGTTAGCCTGAATCCTACCCATGCATACAAAATTTGTCCTCTAAATTACAGATTTAGGCAGTTAGAATCACCCTTGCATTAGTTAGGAGTTTATTTCAGTTTACATAGCTTGTATATTATGTAGCTTATTACGTCCCTCTGTGGATCTGGTTTTCTGCCATATTTGTAGTGTTGATCGTCGTTGAGTCCTTATGGAGATGTTGATGAGTATCGTCTAGGTATACAGGTATTATGATTTGGTACTTGTATCATATCTTCCGTAGTTATAAATATATGTTCTTTTTACTTATTTATTTGTTGTTATATCCTAGTATTTGTATACTCATATTGTTTATTTCGAGTATATTCAGACAAGTGTGGTATGGGGTTCACACCATGATATATGTTGTCAATTCTTATATTTTATAATCCGGTGGATTGAGACATAGATATATTTATTGTGTTATCTAGATAGTAATCCTCACTCGACAGCTTATAAATATTTGAGTGGACTGGAGTCCACTTGATACGTAGTTGGCCATTGCCACGTGACATGTGTAGAAGCATAAAAAGTATGCCCTAAAGGGTCTCAAGCCTAAAGGAACAATAAAGTATTTCTTATACATGCCTTTCCAAGTTCAGCAGAACATGCACGTACTAACACTCAAAATCCAGACAATGGGAGTGGCGCACTTCATGTGATTTGCCTCAACGACGTACAATATCGTCATTCATCCAAGATAATATGATGGCGTACAATGATCAAGTTTTTCCTGAAAAATTAAATATGATGAACCTGACAGTTGACAGTCTGACACAGCAGCTAAAGAAATCAAATCATTAAATGTAGAGGATCTTCAAAGCACACAGAACTAGGTCGTCGTTTAGCGACTAGGTGATGTTGTCGCTTCGTTTTTGTACGCCAAACTTCCTGCTTTGCCACAATACGCCAAGGTCGCTGCTTCACCTCAGTATGCCTATATGCTATCTTTTGTAAAGCAAGCCAATATTGCCACATCAAAAAGCTGCCGCCTCAGTTTGACACAGCCGTCGAGGAGATTGGGCCACTGACACCGAGATTTTTTTGTACGTCGACCAAGGTTGTCATTTTGTGACCAATACTGTCATCTCAGTCCGAGTACGCCACCATTGCTGCTTCGATTTGGTATGCTAATAATGCTACTTCAGATAAAGTACGCCGTTGATGCTATCTCTTACTGAATACGCCAACATTGATACTTTAGCAGCAGTATGCTAATGGTGCCGCCTCTCCTTGAGTACGTCGACATTGGTTTCTCAGCTAGAGTACGTCGTTGTTGCTATCTCTCACTGGGTACGCCACCACTTGCATGCAGCCTGAATATGCCAGTATGTCGATATGTATGTTTCTTCAATAGCAGTATGCCAACATTTTATTCTGCTCTGAAGTACGCTAACAACCCGTAGTGATCGGTTATAATGACGTGTACCTCATCCCACAATCCTCGTGAAATGTGCATGACTAACTGCAACCACGACCTAAGACTTCCTCGTATAGGGAGCCACGTGTCAAACTCGCAGTGAATTGTGCATCCATTTTGCAGAACGTGGGTGGCAAAACCCCCAAATGTACGCGCACAAATGAGCAAACATAGCGTATATTGCTCATTTGTACGTACATTCTCTAGTAACCGTTTTTAAGGCTTAGCTGCTATAAATAGTGGGTCAGTGCATCCTACTCGATACATGGACAGAGTGAGATAAGGATAGGAGATCTACGTGACAGTGTTGCCGAGGCTTTCTTGCTACCAAGTTCTTCGAGTGTTCGAGTATTCCGATATTTTTTCATTGTTAAGTGGTCCAAGGAGTAAAGTGATCGACCGCAGATCAGATCTCTATAGCTACATCTTCCTAGAATTATCTTTAGATTCTCGTATAGGATTTATTGTACCCTCTTTACTCTTCTCTCAAGTTTGTAAAATAAAATTCGTACAACTTTTTGTTTATGTCAAACAACATATTCCTGTAGAAGCACAAAAAATATGCCTTCCCTAAATGATGATTTCACCAGAAGCAGTGACGTATTACCCTTCAAACTCCAGACAATGAAGCAGTGGTGCACTCCATATGCTTTACTGCAACGGTGTATTCTATATGCTCCGACTTAGCAACGTATTCTGCTAACTGATTATCCAACACAACACAGTGGCGTACGATGAACCTGGCAGTTGACAGTCTGACACAACAATTGAAGAGATGGTGGTATTAAATGCAAAAGATCATTGGCACACCGATCCAGGTTGTCATCTAGCGATCGAGTAAAGTTGCCACTACATCTTCATACACCGACCTTCTTGTTTCCTCTCATTACAGTAAGGTTCTTACCTTTCCACAGTACGCCAACGCTGCCACGACAAAAGTTGCCTCAACCTGACACAACAAGGCATTAAATGCAGAGAATTTTTAGCACGCCGACCCAGGTTGTTATTTAGTGACCAAGATTGCTACCTCAGTCCAAGTACGCTACCAATGCCACTTTGCAATGATACACCGATAGTGATACTTCGAATAGAGTACGCCTTTGATGCTATGTCTTTCAAATACGCTGATATGGATACTCTAGCAATATTACGCTAATGATGCTACCACTCACTGAGTACGCAAAAATTGGTCCTTCGACCTGAGTACGCAAAAATTGGTCCTTCGACCTGAGTAAGCCTGCATGCTTATCCGCTCAGGCATACGCCATAATGTTCATTTCTTTATATGTACGCCAGCTTGGCTACTGCTTTCAAAATAACTGACAAAGAGCGGTTATGGTGACGTGTTATACATGCCATATCCCTCACGAACGTGTACAAGAAACTGTCCCTATGTCCTGATCCTTCCTCGCATAGGAAGTTATATGTGGAATGGACAATGATCTGTGCACCCTTCTTCCAAAACGTAGGTTGCATGCTTACAAAGGGCACGCGTACGACAACAAACACAGTGTATATAGCTCGTGTGTACGCGTGTATGCAAGTAACCATTTTTATTATAAAATATTATAAATATATGGATCAGCATATCCATCAGGAGCAAGCAGCAGCCTGAACTGACAGAGGAGAAGAATAATATGAGCTTTTTCTGCTCGTATAACCAAGCTGTCTCATTGCCAGACTCTCCAAATCATCCAAGTATTCCAGCATCTCTTCCTTGTGTCGAGTAGTCAAAGGAGTAAAATAATCGACCGCAGATTAGATCTCCATAGCTATAATTCTCCAGATTTATTGTACTTAGATTCATCTTTAGGATCTTTTGTACCAATTTTTTTAATAGTTTGTAATACAAAATTTTGTATAAACCTTTGTTTATGGCAAAGAAGATAGAGACTCTGTTGGGGAATGCCTTCTCCTCTGACTAGAAGGTGATAGCTTAACAAGACACCACGTTGATCAGCTCAACGCATAAGATTTGGTCATGAAGTTCGACCAACAGGCCTATGAAGAGATGCTCAACATTGGGGGTAGTACAAGCCCCTCATCTGTACCCAAGATAAGGAAGATTCGCAAGACGTGGTTGCCTAAGTCTCGCTCTTCCTACCCTGATGCTGCTGCCAACAAGAGCAAGGGAGTTCAGAATGCTTGCAACGAGGACCCACTCATTGTTTCCTCTTCCCTAAGCTGTGACTTGGTGGATACTTCTGCTACATTATCCCCATTATGTGACATGGTGGGTACCTCTTTTGGCCATGCCGCTGTGCCAACCAAGAGAGGCAAATCAAAAATCTCTCACAACAACAAGAGAGGGATGAACTAATCTTTCTTGGGCAAATGAACTCACTACTATGCCAAGGGGGTTGGTCATTCCCAAGCTGCTGAACCTTTGCATGTCCATCATAACGTACGAGGCAAGAATATTGTCATTGTCAACTAACAGCCGAGCAAAAGTGCACGTGTACTCACCAGCAGTAACAATACCAAACTATCATGTCCTGACTTCTATCGACGCACGAAATAGAAGTCGATGAAGACTCCTCTCCCGCATGTTCAAATTGAACGCACTGTAGGTGGGAAATTGTGTGTTTCTCATCTGGAAACTATGCAAGGTTAGGGTTCTAATTGGATCCCTGGCTGGGGTCAACTTGGATCCCTGGCTGGGGTTCTACATAACTCAACTCGGATCCCAAATTATGTGTATCTCATCTGAAAATGTACTGCAGAAGTCGATGAAGACTCCTCTCCCGCGTGTTCAAACTGTCGCATTTATCGTGGGCTCAACTTGGATCCTTGTTTGGGGTTCTACAGGACCTCATTCCACTGGCAACTCTGCCTCTCTTGTTGCTGCAATATCTGAAGGAGGGGAAACCTTAAAGAAGAGCAAAAAAAATATCATGTACAGGACAAGAAGGAACAAGAAAGCAACCAATCTGAAAAATTTCAAGTTGAGTATCGACGAGGACGAATTCAGAATTTCAAGAAGGATCATGTTGATTGAAACTCATATGACCGTGACACCCCACAAGTCTGAAGAACAGACCTACATGGGCCACCATTAAAACTTTGTCACGTTCCAGTACCAGAATACGAAGACGAATATGGCTAGCTATCCCGTACAAGATTCTATACGTCGTACGACGATTACGACTGTAACTAGACAAGGGGGTGCATGCTACAATTAGGTCATTTAGGGTCACACAAACATCTATGTCTAAATCAATCAAACAAGAAACCGTAATCATAGAGTATATATGATAAAGCAATAAGGTGTCACAAACGCTTTCTCAAGATATTCTGGAGACCAACTGTACAAAATAAGAAGCTGGTGTAATAACAAAAGTACATAACAGTATTACGGCCGTAGTCTGATTTATATTCAATCATTAAAAGAAAACTAAATGTCCAGACATGCCGGCTACCAGGTGCTGGTGGCTAAACTCCCAAAAGAGTAAAATGCACAATGATGAGCGAAGAATAAGGAAACCCACTCGTTATCATCGGCGGCTATATTCCTAGTACGCGTCCTGAGTCGGGGGAAAGTATGTTGGATCCTCGAGTGCCGGCACGAAATCTGGTCATGCCAAACCAGTGGGGTTAGACCCCAAATAAAAAGTACCACAAAGGAAGCACAAAATGGAGAAACAAAACAAAAAATAATAAATATATAATATATATAGGTTCTGTGTCATAACTAAGGTCCATGGCATATCCTCGCACAAAGGCCCAACCCTACAACCAAACAAGGACAATGGTTGAATCCATCGCACTATCATAGTCCATTTTCCTAGGCTACTAATAGAATAATACAATCACAACCAAGTCTAATTAATAAAATTGGCCAATCACTTGTACGGCTTGCTATTTGTGGAGTCTGAGGTTATCTCAAAATAATGCATAATAGGTATCCCTAGATCACGTCATTGTCGAACATGAGCTAACGGAGCCAATAGTTGATTATATAGGCACTTCACGAATTACACCAATTTCCCGTAGGACCACTGCGCTAGATCACGGTATTAGCGGTTCCAATGTTCCTTAAGTGAAATAGTGGCTCGGCATTATTTATAATATGTCAGATAGTGCACTCCACTAAGGCGGATGCTATACAGTATCTGTGGTGGCCAACCCATAGTGCACTTAGAATGAATCTTTGTAGGAAGGTTCGTTGGCATGATCTCGGGATACTGTTTTCTCCCAATGTTACTACCACTTTTAGTTACTTAATTAACCCTATATTGTATTCGAAAATCTCAAGACGTGGTCACATGAAATTTTTTCTTAAGATGTCGTACAAAGTACGTGCACGCTAGATATGAATCCATAGAAGTTCAGTCTGGACTCACTTGAGCATGTATGCAACATTCAATAAATTAATATCCTAGCCACGCTTTGGTACTTGACTCGCATATCATGTCCGTGCTGGGAGAAAAGTATATATATAATATCACACGTTCAGAAATTTGGAGGCAATCTCGATGCACAATCAAAATATAAATCACTTAAAACGTAACATGGTATGTCGCACCTCAGTGCACATTAGATTATGAACATTATTAGGCAATAATTGTATTAGCACGAATACAATATTCGAGTCCAATTACCAATTATTTATTGGATCACATGAATCTAGATAATATTGTGACACGAAGTTTATGTCATGCACATAGCTGGTTAGTCACTATTTACTTAGTCTGGTTCACACAAAAAATCCTAATCCAGCACATATTCATGCCAAAGTATATAGCCAATCTTAGCACATGGTCATGTCTAGCATGAGGTATGATTACTAAGTCCATTATTCCTTAGAATCAAGACACAAGCATTATTAGAATCAACCACATAGAGTAAGAAATATTCCAAAGAAAATATATGAACCGATAAGAAGTACTACGTGTATGCTTGGAGTCACTAAGGATAATACGTGTCTAAGTCGTGCACAAGAAGGTCAGGCCGCATGAACCAATCCGGTCGCATGCTCTAACCTGGCCGCATGCTCTAACCTGGTCGCATGCTCCTCTAGACCGCATGCTCAGGCAAAAGTCTACTACATGGGACAAGTGCCGAAGTAATGGACAATAAATGAAGCGGCAGGGAAGTGACATAAAGTGACTGATGCGATAAGGCATAAGTGTCAGAGAGAAAAGACAAAAGCACATAAAGTCGTACAGAGACACAAAAGTTGTATAGAGGCATGCGCCAAAAAAGAAAAGACTTATGGCTCGTGGCCACATAATCTTCTGAACGCATGGTCTCAGGGCTCATGGAGTCAGGCTTTGAGTGTGAAACACAAAGAAGAAGAGCGCGAAGTAAATTTGTATGCGTTCAAGGTACTATGCGTCCGACTTTCAAAAGCATGCACAAAGCAGACATGCATCCAACAAGATGGGCGCAAGTTGGAGGAGGCACATGTTGCTAGGCCGCATGGTACTTTATCGACCCAGAACAGCAAGTTTCGGCCATAGAATAACTCCAAGAATCCGAAAAAATTATTCTGCCATAAAATCCCCATCTCAACTCCAAATCAAGCTATTCAAAAGCTAAATTGTTCGAAATGAAGTGCTCCATCACATAGAACAATTAATTTTCAAAAAAAAAGCTTTTGAAGATCAAAACCAAGAAAAATTCAAGAACACCCACACTCATAAAATTTTAGATCTGTACCATTCCATACACCAAATCCAAAAGTACCAAATTCTAAACATGCTTAAAATCAAACAACAATTATAATAAACTAAAAATATGGAGGGTTTATCCATTTCTCATACAAGATGTACTTGCCTAAGGGTGGAGGGAGAGAACTTAAGAGAGAAAGAAAAGAAGGAATGATAGATTTGGTTTATATACATGGAGGGTTTGGGTTCACTTGATCCAAGGTTCAAGTCATGACCAAGCCCTAACCTCAAAATAAATCGAACCAACCCTCCATCAAAGAATGGGTCTAGTCTCATGCAATAAAATAAAGATGCAGTAAGAAATAATACACTCCAAATACGTATACTGAGAACGAGGAGTGACATCTCTATCCACCTTAAAAAAATTTGTCCTCAAAATTCTAATCCAAGTAATGCTATAGAAGTCAGGATAAGCACGATATAATCTACTAGCAAATCTACACATGCAAGCAATAACATCACTAAACATAGGTGATCACCTGATCAAGAAATCCAAGATATGAAGGCATAGGGTAGAATATACCTTCCAAATCGAACATGGGCGGGTACCGAGATCGAATATCGTCCTCGTACTCCCACGATGATTCTCCAAGAATGTGATGGCCCCAGGCAACTCGGACAAGAGAAATAGTCCGGTTCTTAAGTACCTTCTACCTTCGGTCCAGAATGGAAACGGGTTGTTCCTCGTAGGATAAGTCGGTACCAACGACTAATTTAGAGTGATCGAGGATATGACTCGAATCCGGGACATACCTATGCAACTGAGATACATGAAATACATCGTGCACCTCACGTAGCGAAGGTGGAAGGGCAAGACGATAAACCACATCGCCTACCCGATCAAGAATGTCAAACGACCCAACGTATCGTGGACTAAGGTTCCCGTGGACCCCGAATCTAATAACTCCACGGGTTGACAAAATCCGCAAGAACACATGTTCGCCGATACAAAACTCTAAAGGCCTACGATGATGGTCTGCCCAGTGACGATGCCAATCCTACGCAACCCGAAGTTGTTCTCTGATCTGCTTGACAATTTTTACTGTCTGCATGATCATTTCGGGGCCTAACATCATTCGCTTACCAATGTCGTCCCATGCCAACGGTGATCTACACTTCTTGCCGTATAGTGTCTCGAAAGGTGCCATCTAAATATTAGCCTGATAACTGTTGTTATACGAGAATTCTATCAAGTGAAGGTGATTCTCCTAAGATCCACCAAAGTCTAAGGTACAGGCTCGTAACATATCCTCCAGGGTCTGGATGTTTCTCTCTGATTTCCCGTCTGTCTGGGGGTGGTACGTAGTACTGAATCTTAACTTGGTACCCAATCTCTCGTACAAGCTCCTCCAGAAATGAGAAGTGAACCTTGAATCTCGGTGGGACACTATGCTTACCGATACGCCATGTTACTTCATAATCTGTCGCATATACAAATATGTAAACTGCTCTGTAGACTTGTGAGACTCGTCTTACTGTTCTAGTATACGTATATGATATACACATATTATACATATATAGCTTATTTATTGTTTAATTGCTTATATCATGCTTTATGCCATTCATGCATTGTTTAGGTTATTTTTGTAAGTTATCTTAGTTGCATGCTTTGGACCGTTGGTCCCTTAGTTTTCTTAGTGGGTAGCTGTGATAGACCCGGATGAGGGGCATAAATTATGATCCAATAGACTACAATCAAACTCTTGGCTATATAAGCAAATCATTTCTCTTTTATTCACTTTTATTTCTCTTTCCTTCTTCATTTTTTCCCCAGCAGAGAGCAGCAGCCGAGCTTGGCCTTGGCCGTAGGTGACCTTGGTAGTGTTGGTATTAGGCTAGAACTTGACCGTATGCAAGTACATCTTGCCAACCGAAGGAACAACCATGGATCTTGCTTTGATTCTTAGTATAGCTTGCTTTAATTATTTGATCGATTTTATTCTTGGGTAACACTTAGAACTAGTCTCATTGATGATTTTATTTTCCTTGAATTGGATTGCTCATGGAATCCGAGAACAACAAGTCGGAGAATGCAAAGTTGGCCTGAGAATGCATACAAAAATTACGCAGGGATCCCTTGTCGCATATACTGAAGTTCTAGTGAGCGCATTTGTGTGTGTTTCATAAATTTCTTAGAAAGTGCGCCAAGATATGTTAGAAACTCTAGGCGCACTTCTCTACTCCTGCATATGTTTTGTACTATGGAAATTCCTTCAAAAGTACGCCAATCCTACTTGACGCACTTTTGAATTGGTCTACAAGTCATCAAGAATGTATGCTACTTCTTAAATAGTCAAGTTGGCACACTTTGCAGATATTGCTGAGTTGGCACACTTTGGTGAAACTTTCCTTGCCGACACACTTTATCCCTTCTTGAGAATGACACACTTTGCTGTGTGGCGCACTATGTGGCATTCTCCGGAGACGGTGCAATTTGTAGCCCTTCGTAATTTCTTAATGACTAAGCAATGACTTCTGACCATTCTCGAGAATTATATTCTCGACTGTAGGGTTATCTCGACTGTTGTGCCATGCCTTGGAACTTATGTTTCTTGCCTAATTTTATGCGCCAAACCTGAATTGATGATTTATGCACCTGTATGCCAGTATTCTCTTTAATATACTTAACTCTTGATGATTTTCTGGTTCTCTTTTATCCCGTTATTTTAGTTAATCCTGGTTATTTTCTGAATAAGGCATTCTTGATGTTGATCTTGATTTCCTGACATGATCTAGTGATTGTACACTATAAATGAACTCTTGAATCCTGATACGGTATTGATAATCCTGATCATGTACTGATAATCCTGATATTGTACTGATAATCCTGATCCTGATAGTGACTCCGACGTAGCGCACAATCCCGATCCTATACTGATAATCCTGATAGTGGCTCGACGTAGCGCACTCCTGACTCGAAAATTCCTGTAACTGTCTTGATCAAGGATGTTAGTAGCACATATATTGCATGTCCCGTTATCCCCGTGGTTGATTTTGATTGTACTCGTCAAGTTACTGTCATTTCTTGCATCATGTCTAAGAGAGATTCCTGAGCACCATGGTCGGGAATCCTTGATAATTGTCCAGGATAATAACTAGAATAATTATCTTGATAGCACATAGAGATATTTTATCGCTACATACAATTCCGGTATCCCAACGACATATGATGGATTTGGAGCTCTCCGTCGTGAGGGGCACACTTCCAGCACACCGACGAGTGTTGCACTACCAGAAAAGACAAAAAAATAATTATACCTGATAAACATGTACTATGTACCCGTTTGTCTGGATAATCTAGATAGTCTGCAGGGCATGTGGCTGTATAAAATCTTAAACTGCATGTGTTAGTAACTAGGACTGTGATAACCCTAGTTAGCTAATAATAGCAAGCCGTTGGGCATGATTAGCCATGATTGTTTGATTACCAGTCTAGTCTAGTCCTGTCCTGATTTATTTTAACAACTGATCCGAAAATGGTAACCGGAGTACTGATTTCAGATGTCCTTGTTAAAATACTCTAGAACTGTTCAACTGTTACTTTACCTGTTATTCTTACTGATTTGTCTGCATGCTGATTTTAGTTCATAAGTTTGGCTCCCTTGTGGTACTTGCTGTTTTGGGGTCTGACCCCACTAGTTTTGTATGGCCAGATTTTAGAGCAGGACCTCAGGATCTTCCATACTTTCCGTCTGAATATGATGAACACCAGGATCACCCGGGTCAATGAGTGGGTTCCTCTTTCATCACTCACTTGATCTTGTATAATAATTCTTTTAAGGTATTTAGCCATCGAGCATGTGTTTAGCTCATATTTTGGTACTTGACATTCTAGCCTACGAGCCTACATGTAAAGCATATTATACATTATAACTAGAGCTGATCATGTAACATTCTACTCTGCTAGTTCTTCATTTTGGTAACTGGCTTCATGATCATCTGGGTATGTATAGTTTGGGATGCCTTACTATTATATGTTGGTAATCATACATATTGTAAACTTGTTGCTTGCTTGAGATTGAGACACCTAGGATTCTTGATCCAAGATTGCCTGATAGATTGTAGAGTAAAACCTCACATGTCTAGATAGTTGTGACCGTATCTCGGGGTATAGAGTACTCTGGTATACGTAGCTGGTTTTGTCTGTCCATGCTCTCTAATATTCTAGTTCTGGGGTATGACACGGTTTGAGTGGTGGCCTATGCAGATCTGAAAATTTAGAAGTGGGGGGGGGGGGGGGGTTTACCAATGTATTTTAGATGTATAAATCATGCTACTCCTTGATCTCCTCCAGTGTCGAATTTATATCCCTGAAATCTTGATTCAATATCTGCTTTGATCCTTGATCAATCATGTTCATCCCTTTGATGATCATTGTGTCCTTTATCTTTCATGGTCATTATTTTTGGTCCTTCTGATCATCCAGCTAGAGTTCCTCCAGTAGCAAGATAACATCATGATGCTCAGGAAACCCTTAAGGTTTAGCCTCAGCATTCTGGGTCCGGATCATGAACAGGTCAAAATAAGAAAACCTCAGATCTAGCCAGTACCTCCCGTTCAACCAATACCTGATGCAGGAGGGGACAACCGTGTGCTAATTGGTATCCTTCAGGAATTATTGGCATCTCAAGGATATCGAGATGACGTACTCATTCAGTCAGTACAAGGGGCTTGTGAAGGAGGCATATCTCGTGCCAACAACTCGACAAGCAACTTCAAGCGCCTTCAACCATCATATTTATATGGAATCGAGGATGTGATTACATCAGACGCTTGGCTTCAGGACACTGAGTCTATTCTAGAGGCAGCTGGAGTTCCAGCTATAGAGCAAGTCTCGGTGGTTCGGTTGTAATTGCTAGATCTGGCCCGAGACTGGTGGGCAACACATATAGTTTCACTAACAGTACCCGTCCCCTGGGCTGCATTCAGCAAAAGGCTTCTAGTCAAATACTTTGACATGGTATCGCATTATGATTTGCAATAGAGATTTAATAACTTGAAGCAGATAGGCAGGACTGTCGACGGTTATTCGTCAGAATTCTGTAGGTTAAGTCAGTTTGCTCCCACCTTGGTGGCGACCGAATTAGACTGAGTAAGGAGATTCCAACAGGGACTTCACTTGGAGATCATATTAGCATTGGAACAACACAAGTTCTAGACTTTTGATGCTGTGTTAAGAGCAGCAAGAAGGTATGAGCACACCTCCCAGAGGATTGTCGATAGAATTAGGAGCTGGAAGAGGTCTCACACATCAGGGTTTTTTTACACCCAGTCTTCAGCACCAACCCTGACAGTTTAGGCTTTAACTATCAGATCTTCAAGGAGGCCAATTTTAACAGCCTTAGTTCAGTAAACAGTACCAACTTGAACTCAATAACAAATGATATCTTTTTCTGTAGGATGTTCACATTGTGGATAACCAAGACACGTGATCTCAGCGTGTCGCAGAGCACAAGGGTTGTGCTTAGTCATGTAGAGTACCATATCACAGAGTAGGATCTTTTCCACACAGAGCTAGTTCATCATAATCCTCCCTGGGAGGACCCCAGTATAGGGCTCCAGCACCGGTTCAGCAGAACCAGGGTCAGAGGCCTTTGTCGACCTAGTCTCAAGTATTCCAGCAGCAAAGGCCACAACAGTGTGCACAGGCCCATGCTCAAGTACAAGCTAGGCAAGGAGGTCCGTAGTAGAGAGGACCAGCACCGAGAGGACGAGGCCAGACTATGGCACTCACCATGGAGGAACAGCTAGCTTTAGGTGAGGTGGTGGCAGGTACCATTCTCGTCAACTCTCATTCAGCTTCAGTATTGTTTGATTCTGGTGCATCACATTCCTTTATGTTTGCATGATTTGCAATACGAGTTAGATTAAAATCTGAATCATTATCAATAAGCCTCAATATACTTACTGGTAACGGGATCGTGGGAGTAGATAGAGTTTATACCTCGTGTCGGGTCGTAGTGCACGTGAAAGATTTTCTTGCTAGACTGATAGAGTTTCTTATGGAAGATTATGACGTTGTCCTAGGAATGGATTGGTTGAGTGTCCGATACGCGATGATAGTTTGCCATGTTGACAATGTTATCTTTCGTATCCCCAGAGTGGAAGAATTCTCATTTTCTAGAGGAGAGATGGAGTCTCAAACAGCAATAATGAGAATACCAGTAGCAGAAGGAGTACAATTCCCCACAGTGGTCATTGAGTTTCTAGATGTGTTTCTAGAAGAACTTCCAATCATGCCACCAGAAAGAGAGTTATAGTTTACCATTGATCTACTTTCAGAAATAACATCAGTGTCAGAGAGAGTCTACATGATGGCACCATCAGATTTGGAAGTCTTATATCAAATGATTGAAAAATTAAGAACCAAGGGATTCATTCGTGCTAGTGGATCGCCTTGGGGAGCCCCAATGCTACTTGTGAAGAAGAATGATAGAACGTCACGATTATGTGTTGATTATCGTACCCTCAATACAATAACCATCAAGAACAAGTATCCCTTGCCAAGGATCGATGACTTGTTCGATCAACTTAGTGGAGCAGCAGTGTTTTCCAAGATTGATCTGCGGTCGGGATATCATCATATCAGAGTCAGAGAGCAAGATATACCCAATACGACATCAGACCAAGATATGGCCATTAGGAGTTTCTAGTAAAGCCCTTTGGAGCAACCAATATGCCAACAGTATTTATGGATATCATGAATCATATTTTTTTGCCATACTTGGACAAGTTCGTGATTGTGTTCATCGATAATATCTTGGTTTACAGTTGAATTGAAGCAAAGTACGAGCAACATATTCGCACAGTTCTTCAAGTCCTTAGAGAACATAAGTTATATGCCAAGTACATCAAGTGTAAGTTCTGGCTTGATCATATTTCATAATTGGGGCATATTATTGCCAAATGAGGAGTTAAAGTGGATCCCCAGAAGATAAAAGTCGTTGAGACGTGGCCAGTTCCCGAACATTTGTAGAAGTTCGTAGTATCCTAGGACTAGCAGGATATTATCGGAGATTTATGCTAGACATTGCTAGAATTTTCGTACCCTTGACATAATTGACTCATAAGGATGTGTGCTTTGATTAGACAGATGAATGTCAAACCTCTTTTAAGAAGCTCAAGCAGAAGTTGATTATGACACCAATTTTGACGCTTCAAGATGGGATAGGTAGTTTCACGGTATATTGTGATGCATCAGGAAAATGACTAGGGTGTGTTCTTATGCAGCATGGCAAGGTTATAACTATGTGTCTCGGCAGCTTCGAGACCATGAGAAAAATTATCCAACACACGACTTGGAGTTAGCGACAGTTGTCTTTGCACTCAAACTTTGGAGACATTACCTATATAGAGACCGAGTAGAGATTTATACTGATCATAGGAGTTTGAAGTACGTCTTTACTCAGAAGGATCTTAACATGAGATAGAGAAGATGGCTAGAGCTGATAACAAACTATGATCTTGACCTTCAGTATCATCTAGGGAAGGCTAATGTCATGACAGTGCTTTGAGACGAAGAGCATGAGCTTATTTTCTCATGGCGTAGCGAAAGATTTTAGAAGATCTTCAGGATATGGACATAGAAGTAGTGTTGCCTGGAAACACAGTATTGATAGTCGATCTACAAGTTCAGTCCAGTATAGTAGAAATAATCAAGGTAGCACAGTCTACGGATGTCAAGCTTCAGCGACTTAGAGCAGAATATGAAGCATGATGTAGACCAGAACTAAGCATTTACAGTGATGAAACTCTCCGATTTGGTAATCGTATTTGTGTACCAAGTGGAGATATTCGTCAAGATATCATGTTAGAAGTCCACAGTTCTCAGTATTCCGTTCACCCAGGAGGAACGAAGATGTATAGAGATATTCGTCAGCATTTCAGGTAGAATGGTATGAAGAGGGAGATATCATGGTTTGTCTCCCGATGTTTGGTTTGTCAGCAAGTCAAGGCTGAGCATTAGAGACCAGCATGACTTCTTCAACCTTTACCAATTCCGAAATTGAAGTAGGACCATATTATCATGTATTTTGTGACCGGTCTTCCTAGATCTCCAGCTGGCAGAGATACAATTTGGGTAATAGTGGATCAACTCACAGAGGTTGTTCACTTTCTTTCCTTCAGAGTGGGACAATACACAGAGCAGTTGGCTCGGATGTACATGAATCAGATTATTAGACTTCATGGAGTGCCAGTCAGCATCGTATCAGATAAAGATTTCATATTCACATCTTGCTTTTGGCAGAGTCTACAGTAGAGTCTGGGTACCCGTCTGAAGTATAATACATCTTATCATCCCCCGACAGATGGCATGTCAGAAAGTACATGTCACACCCCAGTTCCAAAATACCAAGGGACTGGCCACGTGGCAATGGCCAGAAACACAGATCCAATGGACAAACCCAATTTAATGGACCCGTTAGAGTGTACTTAAGCTGTAATAAGTATAAATATAAGTTAACATCATTTATCTCAGTATAATTCTAATCTCATCCATAGACAATAATCATAATACAATATGATAGACCGGTCAAGATACTAGGTAACAGAAAATAGTCCATCATCAAGTCCAATTAAGTAGTGACTCAGAGAACAAACTGTCACAATAAAGAAAAGAGAAATAACACCAAATACATATGTCCAGAAGTCCAAATATAAAATAAAACTAAGCATGAATAAACTAAATAGATAACTGAGTACTCAGGAGAAGTCCTCTGGCACAACCTCGTCCTCTGGTGCAAGTACCGCTCCAATGTCCACTTCTATCCCGTAAACCTCGGGATAACTCTCCTCTGTTACACCAGGGAGCATAATCCGGATCCAGGTCCTTAGGGGACATAGCAAGGTACAATAAACACTCAAGCCAAATAAAATACAGTAAGTAAAAACAGATCCTCAGGACAAGCTATGTAACCAGCTAAGTAAAATACAAATGAGAGCATCACTAATACTCAGGCTGAGACCACTAAAGGCTTCGTATCAGGGAGCCCATAGCAGCAAGTAGTATCTCATAAGGACAGTAAATGTGCGAGCTCTGATACAGAGACTAAAGCACCTCCAGTAACATAGTATATATATAAATATAATCAGTCTGTAGCATGTGTGTCTCTTCCTACCCCATGTAACCTCACATCTCATGTCCATAATGTCTCATGTCCATAACACGCAAGATTATGACCTCTAGCTAGTACAACGAGTCATAATGATATCTCTATATATGCAAGTCTCATATCACGAATCATGTAAGTCTATACAGAATCACCATGAATAACTCAAGTAAGATTCTGTCACATGTAATAGTGTCAAGGGTCCTACAGTCTGACATACTTGGTATAGCAAGATGTATAAAATAGGATCATGGAATCAACTCTCCAAGTGATGTTACACAACTCCGCGCACGACGTTGGCACCCGAATCTTGTTCGGACGCTAAGCAACGTCTCGCGGTCCTAGGTTGAACGGGTACATCACAAGGATATATATATATATATATATATATATATATATATATATATATATATATATATATATATATATGGAAGAAATACAAGTAGATAATACAACAGGATATACTGCAAGTTTGGCAAGGTACGCTTGCCTGGGTTCTGAACTCCGTCAACTACTCCTGAAAAAGTAGAATCTGCAAGTTCACCTCCGTATGCTGAAACAAACATCACCAATATTTTTAGAATACATGAAATAGCCAGGATTGACTACCCATAAATCCAATTTGGACACAGGAACATAATTGACAGTTTTGGGTCAAAGCGGAGTCCACATGTGGCCTACTTCGCACCAAAAAATGTGTCAAAGTCAAAGTACTCCAAATTTATCAAAATTAGTGACTACGAGTCCAGAACGATGATACAAACACAACAGAATATCCAAAACTGGATTCTGATGAGACGGTCATAAAATCGCCCGTCATGTAGAACCGTTGGGCCCATGAAATGATGTTACGTCAAAGTTCTCATATTTGAACCAAACTTGGGTCAAAGGACTAACGTAACGCTGCAAATCTAATAGAACATATTTCATTATAAACTGACCAGTACACATAAAGTTATGACGAGATATCAGAATAGGCCGATATAGTATTTTTTGGCAGATACGCGTTGATTCCAGCGTGCACACACGTCCGAATCAAGTTCCGCAAAAACTCACACATCCGCGTTTATTTTACGCACCATTCCATAAAATCTGCATGCGGTGACATAGCCTCGTTTGGCGGGACGCATCCCCCATCGAGAATTTTGGGTTTCCCGAAATCAAGTTTTTTTGACAATTTTCTATACTAAATTAATCACAGAATGACACTAAAAAAATAAAGTATTTAAAGGGTTTAAAACTTGGTTAGGTTATTTTTACATAGAAAAAAGAATCACTCGATTCAGCATCACAGTTTGGGAGTTATTGATCTCAAAACATGGGTATTTGGGCTATTTTGAAACTGTCGCGAAGTTAGTTTTTTGCCCGACTTTTGGGTCGACTTTCTCCGATTATAAATTACTTTAAATCAAAACTCTTGAAGTGGTTTAAGGTCCTTCATAATGTGAATGAATACAAACAAGAATCTTGTGAAATAATCAAGCTAAAAGGTTGTGCTCATACCTCGAAGTGTGCCTCACGAAATGTTGCTACTGCTGCTGCCCGTGCTCGCGGTGGCCCCGGTGGCTCCTGTGGTCGTGGTGGCTCTGTTGGTCGCGGTGGCTCCGTTGAGGTCACGGTGGCTCCGATGTGGTGGAGAAAGGGATGACGAATGGGGAAAGAAATAGGGAGATGGAGGTTCGGTTGGGTTGGAGTTGGCCGAATGGGGGTTACACCTCCTTAGGAGTATAATAGTTATAGGTAGTAATGAATGGGAGAGGAGGTGAAAGGCTGGGGGATTTAAAAAAAAACAAGGGTCATATGTAACTCCCCCTAGAACCCAATCTCTCTTCCTTGGCTGCGATCGGCCCCCCTCTCCATTTGAGTGAGCACAAGGTACAAGTTAGTTAAGATGGTCCAAGGATTATGCTATTAATAGGTTTATGCTAAAAATAAAATAAAAGTAGGTAAAAAGTGGGACTTGGTGTGAGAAAAAATGATGTTTGGTGTGTAGGAATTTGGGGGATGGGTGTATGGTGTTGTGCATGAGTTAGACATGTTGGTTTGAGTGTTCAAGTTGGGGTTTCGGGCTCGGTCATGTGCAATTAATCAAAATGATCATTTTTGACTAATTAAAATGTACGGTGTTTCTAAATTAATTTTTTTAGAACCTACAGGGACTTAAATAAATATGACACTAATGACATATGCATAGTTGGTCCTGTTAGGCTAGGGGTTATAAAAGTCAGTGTCGAAATTTGGGTTCATGTTGCTCGTCTAAATTGACCGCAATGGAAAAGTGTCCAAGTATCATATTTTTGAGTCAAAAAGCGTCGTGGTTATTGTGCGATCAAAATGAAGTGTATGTTTGTAAAATTATGTAAGACATACATGCCATGAGCCTAATTTGGCTCAGCTAAGCCTATTATGCAAAAGTTGGTTGGAAAGAAAAAGCTAGTATTGTATTCCTAGCATTAAAACTACACTTAAATGTTTCTAAATTATAGAAATTATTTTAATGATTATAATTATAATAAAATTATTAAAATAACCTTATCTAAATTTTAGGGGATTTACAATCTGCCCTCCTTAAAAGAATTGCATACTCGCAATTAAAAATTTAAACTACTTTAGGAATTTATAAAGATATGGTAATCTATGGATAGTTCTTAGGTCATACTGCATCCTCGAATAAATAAGGATAAAGTTGTCATATGACGTCCTCTCACTCCTAAGTGGATTCACCTGGAGAGTGATGCTTCCAAGCTACCAGAACCAGTCTGGTCGTCTGTCCCCGCAATGTCTTCTCACCGGTATCCAGTATCCCAACTCGATGCTCCTCACAAGTCAAACTCGGACCTACTAAAATCTCGGAATGATCAACTACGTGAATTTGGTCAGTCACGTACCTCCTCAGCTGTGATACATGGAATACATCATGCACTCCCTCTAGAGATTGGGATAATGGAAGACGGTATGCCATCTCACCAACACACTAAAGAATATCAAAAGGTCCAATATACCTTGGACTCAACTTGCCTCTTCTCCCAAATCGAATAGTGCCCCGATTAGGTGAGATCTTTATAAACACATGCTCACCTTCCTTGAACTCCAAAGGTCGGCGGTGTGTGTCAGCCCAGTGCTTTTGTCTGTCCTGAACTGCCTGCAAATGGTTCTTAATTTGCTTCACCTTCTCCACTGTCTGTATTACCAACTCTGGACCGAGTATCTGACGCCCACTCACATCCATCCAACATATAGGAGTCCTGCACTTTCTGCTGTACAACGCCTCAAAAGGTCCCATCTGGATGCTTGTCTGGTAGTTATTGTTATAAGAGAACTCTACTAGATGCAAATGATCTTCCCAAGACCCTACAATGTCTAATATGCATGACCTCAACATATCCTCTAGGATTTGGATCGTGCGCTCCGACTGACCGTCTTTCTGTAGATGGTAAGCAATGCTAAACTTAAGTCGAGTGCCAAGACTCTCCTGCATGCTCTGCCAGAAATGGGATATGAATCTTGAGTCATGATCTGACACAATACTATCTGATACTCCATGTAACCTTACGATCAGTCGAATATACATGTCAGATAGAATCTCTGTGTACTGTCCAACTCTGAACGATAAGAATTATGCTGATGTAGAAGCATAAAAAATATGCCGGATGGCAATACGCAGCATATTGATGCAGAGCAGCGTAAACAGAGGCCTTCAGAGCCATCAAGCGTGCAACAGAGCTTTTTTCGCTAAACACAGCGTGAAATATAGGCTCAAAGGACCATCCGCGTAAGGCAGTACGTCCAAGCCGCTTCAGCGTAAACAGGGTGCTTTATCGACTCCTGGGCGTAAAACCTATCCTCTTTCAACGCAGCATTGAAGTGTACGAGAGACGCTTCGTATTCTCCGAAGTAAACCTGTCAGATCCTGCAATGAACCTGTCAGATCCTGCAATGAACCTGACGTCTGGACTTCTGACAAAGGGATACTGCTCGACTACCCAGACGACGGCTATAATGATGGCACAGCACTGCGACCCAGGCTGTCATTTACCGCCATCTCCTTTGCGTAAACTGCTTTTACGTGCACGAAGGGATACGCTGCCTTGTTTTACACAGGCAGACATAAGCTGTTTACTCTCTGCAATAGATAAACCGCCTGCCACATCAAAAGCTGTACTCCGTACGGGGCTCGAGGTATGTCTCTACGTCCAATGCACAGAGCGATGACAGTTGCTCGAGGCACGTCTCTACGTCTAATGCACAGAGCGGTGACAGTTTCTCGAGGCACGTCTCTGCGACTGATGCACAGAAGGGCTGCAGACCTTCAAAAACACGCCTCTGTATTTAATGCACAGGATGGTGACAAATCTCTGTATTTAATGTAAGAGATTTGATTATATCTTCAAAAGCCGTAATTCCGGCTAAGACGTCCATATCAGCACTCTGGCCCGGTACGCAGCGGCTTTTACGCCCATTCAGCTCCTGTGCTCACTCGGCTTCTACGCCCATTCGGCTTCAACGCCCACTCGGCCTCTATGACCACTCGGTTTCTACGCCCACTCGGCCTCTATGACCACTCGGCTTCAACGCCCACTCGACCTCTATGACCACTCGGCTTCTACGCCCACTCGGCCTCTATGACCGCTCGACTTCTATGTCTATTTAGCTTCTATGCCTGCTTGGCTTCTACGCCATGGTGACAGACATTTTCTTCTACGCCCACCTCTTCTACACAAGGGATACCTACCTACGTGGCTTCTACGCCATGATCTTCGTAGCGATTATACGCGTTTTGTCCCTTAGTTGGACCCGCGTCACATGCTCATTCAAAGGATTATATATACGCAGACATTGGTTATTTTAACCGTTGTGTAAAAGGGTGCTGTACTTTCCACTTCTCGGTTTCTATACCGACGGAGTGGTCACTGTCACCAAAACTCTATAAATAGAGACCTCTATCAACAGAGGAAAAGGTCGAAGGAATTGGTCTAAAAACCTCCAAAGAGATCGAACCACTGGTCGAAACTTTGAAAGAAGGATCGAACAAGGTCAAACTTCCAAGAAAGATAGAACCAGAGGTCAAGAGAGAGAGAGAGAGAAGAATCCGGAGCTCAGGCAAAGAGTAGGGATCGACGACTTTGGCATCGTGCATCCACCCTCTTCTGCAACATTCGAAGCTGCTTCCTGTCTTCTACGGCACTTCTTCATCATCGTGTGGTCCAAGGGCTAAAGTGATCGACTGCAGATCAGACACTATAGCAATATTTACCCAGATTAAATAAATTGTACTCCCACATCCTCGTATAGGATCAAATTGTACAAGTTTGTTCGTAAACCAAAGAAGGTGGGTTTCGTGTAAACCCCGTCTTGAATACATTTTCATTGTTTCGTTTTCTACCACAAATAAGATGGCGACTCTTCTAGGGGCATCTTTCTCTTCTGATGAGGAAGTAATTGCTCAACACGATGCGGTATCTGTAGGAACCGTGAAGAAGACACTGGTCGTCCAATTCGACCAGTCTGCCTACGAAGACATGCTTCGAACCGGGGGTAGCTCTCACCCTCTCTCCGTCTAAGACAACAGGAAGCTGCGCAAGGTCTGGATGCCCAAGACATCCTCTACCATTCCTGTGGACTCTCCGATCTCTTCGACCAATGAGGTTGTAGCATTGCTCCCTCCGTGCCCCGTACGTAAAATTCAGTCTCCCGCTACGCGCGGTACAGACGAAACTTTGGGCAAAGTCTCAGCGCTAACCCAGAAGTGTCCACTGTGCTCTACGCGTAGAAACCAGTCTTCCGCTACGCGCGGTACAGACAAAACTTCTGGAAATGGCTTAACGCTAGTCCAGAAGTCCACTCCATGCCCTGCGCATAAAATGCAGTCTCCCGTCACTGGCGGAATAGACAACATTTCTGATAAGGTCTTAGCGCCAAATCGGAAGTACAAATCACGCTCCGCGCGTAAGACAACATCTGACCTCTATGGGGAACCAGATGAGCGCTGTGATCTCCGTAAGGGAAAGCAAGCGGCAGAGTACTCAACTTCTCGGCCTTTACGCCAGCGAGGGAACAATCTGCCTACCCTCCGGATTACGCGAGAAGCCGATGGCCGACTGAGGACCTCTTCAGCTTTACGCCAGTCTGAGCAAATCTTCAAATTACGCCAGGCGAAGCCCCTCGGCGTAAAACAAACTTAGGTTGCGGAAAGACACCCTCCCCGGGGATTATCCGCCACCCAGATGGCCAACCTGTTGTACACAGGTGGCACAGGGAAAACCATGGTGCCCAACCTCCGCATGCCCACTGATAGGAACAGAAGGAACAAGCCGTCGTCTTCTTCTTCTGCAACTCCTCCTGACCTGCGCAAATATCTAATCCAGAAGCGAAGAAGAGCCCGCACATGCATCCGTGAACATGGCTTCACACCTACCTAGAGGAGGGTCGAGCTCAAGACGTCATCCCTCTGGGCCCCCAAGCCGAAGGAGATTCAATGAGCTCCTCAGGAACGCTGAAGCTGGGGTGTTCCAAAACACCCGTGCAAGGTCACAACAACCAGCTTCGTACTTGTCTGATTCCGACACTGGGGGTCGCCAGTCCCCCGGATCAGATACTGAGAGTATAGAGTCGACTTCTACAGCGACCTATACTAATCCTTCAATGACACCCAGGGAAATGGGAGTTTATGTCGTTGAAGATGAACATGAGGAAGTTTCGCCGTCAGAAAACACGGAACAACGCATCACTATACTAGAGACATCTCTGAAACAAATGCAATCAATAATAGAAAACATGCACCAGATGATGCTAACTCAGCACGCAACTGCCATAGCACAAGCATCGGTCCCGCCAACTCAGATACGTGTGGGGGTGGACTTACCACCATCCAACCCGAGCTAAGAGCTTACTCTAGATCAAGAGTCAGCAGTTCCTCCGCTTCCTCACTCGGAGAATATATTACCTCCCGTTGGAGTCACGATACAACCAACTCCGCACTACACCGTAGTCCCGCTTCCAACTAAAAATCTGGTACATGCAGTACGGGAGTTAAAAGTCCAGTTTGACGCCTTGAAGCACAAAGATCAGCTCAAGAAACTGGGAATCAACCAGCCTTACCCAGCTATCTGGGAAGAGGTCCCTTTCCCTCCGAGGTACAAACTTCAGACTATGGCTCTGTTCGAGAGAAAAATATCACCAAGTCAGTACATGAACTATTTCAGTATGATGACGGTGTTGCTACAAGGGAACGACGCCCTCCTCACTCGGGTGTTCAAAGGCTGTCTCTCAGGAGTAGCCTATCAGTGGTACCGTAGCTTGGCGGACAACTGTATTACTTCCTTCGAGGACTTCAAAGCTTTATTCTTCACGTGATTCTACGAGAGAGGAATGGACATGTCTATGTCCTCTCTCATCGAAGTCAAGCAGAGGGAAAAAGAGGACGTTCGTACCTTCATCGAACGTTTTCGTCAGGCCACGCTACAGATGCCTCCAGGAGTTCCAGACTCTGCGTTGGTAGATATTTGCAGGAAAAACCTCCTTCCCATAGTCTTGGTGTTTACAGGACCATATCAGTTCCATGATTGGCCCTCGTTCATCATCTCGGTCGTAGCCGCCGAAGACAACAGTCGCAAGGCGCACGACAATGGCATCATGATCTCCGCCTCTGACAGAGGCAAGAGGTCATCTCCCAGCAGCGACCATCCTCGCAGCTCCAAAGGAAAGGAAGCTCTGACGATCAATACAGCCAGGCAAAAGACTGCGGCAACCGCACAAGCGAGACCCGGGACCTCCAGGCCCGTCGAAGTCTACTCTTTCGATGACGACGATATCCCAAGTATATTCGAGTGTCTCGTCAAAAGTGGCAAGATCACCCTTCCGGAGATAAGGCGGCCCCAAGAAGTCGGCAGTACTAACGACCCCAAATACTGCATCTTCCACAGATACGTACACCACCCGACAAAGGCATGTTACATACTGAAAAGGAAGATCCAGGGGTTAATCGATGCTAAGGCCATCACTCTGCACAGCATCGAGAAGACGGTCACGGCCAACATGATCTCTCTGCGGTTTGGCAATCTGCCTTCCCAAGAAGTCTCGGACGGTGTCACACCCATTTCCCGGACCACGATGAACATCGTCAATCTTCCTCCAGGTAGGGGTCAAAATCATGACCTGGTATCCCTAACCACCCGGCAGGGCGAGATTATGTGGGTTCATCCGGATTTGGTGTCAGAGCTCGAGGAGGAGACTAAAGCTACTAAGGCTACGTCTAGAAAGAGCTCCAAATACAAACTATGCCATATGGTCACAACTTCTTCGACATCAGACGAAGATGAGGTATTTGCTGCAACCCGTTCAGGGAAAGCCTACCTCAACGACTACGGAGCAAGTCAGGAAGATGCAACGGCGGACGCTTCAACTGCCAAACCTTCAGGACCAGGCCCCGTCGTACCAGATGTCAGCCCTTCAAAACCAACTCCGGCGGACAAGGGGAAGCAAAAAGAAGTGCGCTTTGATAAACCTGTGAAAAACATTCCAAACAAAGGTTTAGAGAAGCCATACAACTTCGACATCCTGGCCCAACTGGCTAATACTCCAGCCAGGCTGTCCATCTTCGAGCTACTCAGGCTCTCCCAAGACACTCGTCTAGCTCTGAGTGAAGCACTGATGCAGGCGGAGGCATGCTTGACCCAGCTCAAGACCCCCGACGAAGAACCGGTGGCGTGTCCTTAATGCCACAGTGTGATGGAGGTGGTCCCAAATATCACTTTCACTCAAGACGACATGCTGTTAAAACATAACAAGCATGACAGGCCCCTCTATTACACCGGGTACGTCGGTTCCATGGAGGTCGATCGGATTCATATAGATCCGGGATAGTCGATCAGCATCATCCCTCATAGTCTGCTCAGACCGCTGAGGATTCCTACCAGCGAATTGGCTTACACCTCCACTACAATCGTGGGTTTCAACGCCGGAAGAAGTAAGCCGTTGGGGAAAATTCGCCTAAGAATCCAGATTGGCAACCTCAGATCGGTGGCCACATGTTACGTCATCGATTTAGAGGTATCCTACAATATTTTGCTGGGAAGACCATGGATCCACGACCACAACATCGTTCCTTCAACTCTACATCAATGTCTTAAATATGTAGACCCCCAAGCAACAGTACAAACGGAGGTTGCTGACCTAAACCCATTTAAAGGAGTAGAATCCTACTATTCTGATGCCGTGTTGTACTCTCAAGACCACACGGAAGAAGTGTCAGGCGAGGCAGAGAAGGAATCCCACCGGGAGCCAGAAGAACCCTCTGCCGCACTACCGCTGTCAATCAGAGTGAAAGGACGAACCACTCGTCCAAAAGCCATGGAGCCTATGGCTATTCACCTGAACAAGACCAGGTCAGGAAAAGGGAGTGATCCTCTAGTGATCACTTTGAACCAGAAGCCTCCACCCTTGGTCATCAACCTTCGGCGCAACAGACAGCCGACTGATGTAAATGCAACCAGGAACGGAGTTCCAGATGATAATAAACATCCTCTTTTCCAGTATATTGATGCTCAAATTCCAAATTAGGAATCCACTCTCCGTGACGAGGTAGAACCCATAGCACAAAAATTCTTGGAAGTTATGAACTCCTACCGTCCGTATGTCTGGGAAGTAGCGTCATCATCCAACGTCGTCACGACGTATAGACCACATGAGGATTCTATCTTCATTGTCTCGCCTACCTGCAGCAGTCAGCGTTCAATAGTCTTCGGCCGCATGCGCAATCAACCGACTGTCCAGGAAGATTCTTTCAATGACGATGCTGAAAAAATACAAGTTCACCGATATAGCCCGCAAGCGTTGAGGATCATGCAAAACATGGGCTACGACTTGAAGCGGAAGCCAGGCCTCAACTACGGAAGAGGCAGACGAACGCCGCTGCACGACGACCCCTACTATCAACGAACTCATTTCGGGTTAGGGTATGCCACCTCCTCTAAGTCGGACGAGGATATCTTTTCCTCTTCTCAGAACGGCTCGTAGCCCTCTGACTCACCTGATGCTCTCAAACAAATATTATCAGTGAATATGGTAGTGGCAGATCCCTTTGAAGCAGATGAACATGATTCTGAGCCGTTTGAGAATGACTCTTGGGCCCAACGAATGGATACGCAGTGGAAATTTCGCTTCGAGCAAAGGGAACCTCCCACCAAAGACGAAGTTATCCAGGTTGATATTGGGGGTAAACTTTCGCCAAAGCCGATATTTATCAGTAAAAATCTTTCTCCAGCTGAAAGGGAAGAAGTTATCCAGCTAATAAAATAATATATCGACGTCTTTGCATGGGATTACGAGGACATGCCAGGCCTTGACCCGAAGGTGGCTACTCATAAACTCAATATATTGACCGACTCGAAGCCTGTGAAGCAGCACCAACGCCGGTTCCGTCCGGATATGATGGACGCCATCGAAGCTGAAGTCAAGAAGTTGATAGCCTGCGGTTTCATCCGGGAAGAACAACATCCCGACTGGGTCGCCAACGTTGTCCCAGTCATGAAGAAAAATAGGAAAATACGTATCTGCATCGATTACCGAGATCTGAATGCAGCCTGCCCCAAGGATGAGTTCCCTCTTCCCATCACGGACATCATGATCGACAACACCTACAGTTTTGAAAGCATATCTTTCATGGACAGATTCTCAGGATACAATCAGATCAAAATGCATCCTGAAGACGAGAAGCACACTGCCTTCCGGACCCCGTTGGGGGTATATTGCTATACGGTCATGCCCTTCGGATTGAAGAACGCGGGGGCTACATACCAACGGGCTATGACTAACATATTCCATGAGCATTTACGCAAAACAGTAGAATATTACGTGGACGACATAGCCGTCAAGAGCTGCCTCAAAGATGATCACATTCAAGACTTGAGGACGGTATTCGAGTTAATGCGCCAACATCAACTCAAGATGAACCCTACGAAGTCCTTTCTGGGTGTATCTAGTGGCAAATTCCTGGGATTTGTCATCACCGCCAAAGGCATCCAAGTGGACCCTGACAAAGTCCAGGCCATCGTAGAAATGCGACCGCCCCACAATCTGAGGGAACTCCGGGGATTTCAAGGCCGTCTGGCTTATATCCGGAGGTTCATATCCAACCTCTCGGTGAGATATCAGCCATTTTCTCATCTCATGAAGAAAGGTGTATCCTTCATATGGGACGAAACCTGTCAGCAAGCGTTCGGAGATATCAAATGCTACCTCACCAGTCCGCCGGTTCTGGTGCCTCCCGTCATGGGAAGACCATTCTTGCTGTACGTTCGAGCGATGGATCATTCGCTAGGAGCTCTTCTCGCACAGAAGAACGATATGGGGCATGAACAGGCTATCTACTACCTCAGTAGGATGATGGTCGGAGCCGAACACCGGTACAACCCAGTGGAGAAGGAATGCTTGGCTCTGATGTTCGCTATCCAGAAGATGCGGCACTATGTCACCGGTCAGACTATTCATATCATCTCCAGGATCAACCCTCTTCGAGTACTGATGAGCAAGCCAAGTGCTCTTAATTTCTGACTCGCGACTTGGGCGATGCTGTTAACACCATATGACATGGTATACGTCCCACAGAAGTCCATCAAAGGCCAAGTGCTGGCCGACTTCCTAGCTGCTCATCCGATCCCGGAGACCTCCAAACTATACGAGGACATCCCTGATGAAGTTGCAGAATGTAATTCCGCAATAGAAAGTGACACATGGCAACTATTCTTCGATGGAGCCTCCAGAACTGGTCCTAGGGGAAATATGGTTTCAGGAGTAGGAATAGTCCTGGTCACTCCTGATAAACTCGTCATCTACCGAGCATATTCTCTTAGTGAGCCATGCTCCAACAATGTGGCAGAGTATAACGCTCTGCTAATCGGGCTCCAAGTCGCTAAAGAGCTGGGGGTCGAGTCCCTGGAAGCTTTCGGTGATTCTCTGCTCATCGTCAATCAAGTCAGGAGAATATATGAAGTCCGGAATCCAGACCTCATCCTCTATCACCAAGCAACGGTCGAGATAGCCATGACATTCAAAGGGTTCTTCTTAGAGCATGTACCTCGATCTCAGAATCTGGAAGCTGATGCCCTAGCCAGTCTAGCTGCGGATTTAACCACTCCTATAAGAAGGCAGGATTCGGTAATCCTTCTTAACAGAGATTTATTCTGTGTGAAGAACAACTTTCACATAGAATGCAGCTACGCTGTCAACAGAGATTCCCCTAGAAGAGACTAGAGAAGTCCCTTCATAGATTTCGTGGCATACAGAATCTTGTCGGAGGACCCCAAAGAAGCAGTATCCGTCAAAAGACGATCATTACGCTTCTACTTCGATGCATCTTCACAATGCCTATATCGCCGGACCTACGACGGACTGCTATTGAGATGTCTCTCTAACGACGAAGCACAGCAGATTATCCGGGAAGCTCACAATGGCATGTACGGAGCGCATCATCCCGGTCCTAAGCTACAGGATCGTATCAGGAGAATGGGCTATTACTGGCCCACTATGATCGCAGACACGATCAACTATGCAAGACAATGCAGAGCCTGTCAGGTTCATACAGACTTCATACATCAACCGTCTGAATATCTACATCCTACGGTTGCATCCTGGACTTTCGAAGCATGGGGTATGGATATCATTGGTCCTATTCACCCGTCTTCTTCCAGAGGTCACCGGTTCATACTGGCCATCACGGATTACTTCTCCAAATGGGCAGAGGCGATCCCTCTTGCTGAGGTAAAGGCGTCTAATGTAATCAGCTTCATCAAGCATCACGTCATTTATCGCTTCGGGCTACCCCGGAGGATAATTTACGATAATGGGCCTCAGTTTATCAGCAAAGCGTTTCACCGATTTTGCGATAAAAATCTGATACATAATATTGCCTCTACGGCATATTATCCAGCTGCTAATGGTTTGGCGGAAGCTTTCAACAAAACTATTATCAAACTCTTGAAGAAGTTCGTCTCTTCAAACAAGAGAGATTGGAATGAGAAGCTGGGCGAATGTCTCTGGACATACCGCACAACGGTAGGAACACCGACAGGTTGTACCCTATTTTCACTGGTCTACGGGAGCGAAGCAGTTCTCCCCATTGAAATCCAGATCCTGTCACTCAGGATAGCCGTGACTAATGAGCTGACTCAAGAAAAGAATGACCTGTTAAGGCTTCAAGAGCTAGAAGGATTAGACGAGAAACGCCTCCAAGCTCAACAGCGCATCGCGCTCTACCAAGCACGCATTTCCAGAGCTTTCAATCATAAAGTAAATGAAGGAGTGTTCAAAGTCGGCGAGCTAGTTTTAGCCGTAAGAAGGCCGATGATCCTTACTCACAGGAGTAAAGGCAAATTTCAGCCCAAGTGGGAAGGCCCTTATGTGATCGAGACAACGTTCTCAAACGGCGCTTACAGGTTAGCCCAGCCTAATGGAGACCTGTTAATGGCTCCTATCAACGGTAAATTCCTGAAAATGTACTATGCTTAGCCTCCTCTGCTCAAGTGGAATATAGCGGGAATCTCAATTCTGACAAAACTACTTCCAAAACGAAACTAGTTGGGTCATATTCTATCATATCCATATAACCTCTGAATAGATATGTTCGACTAATTTGGAAAATGCGATACCTATCACGTCCATATTACCTCTGATAGCGTCTTGTCTACAAACTTTAGTCAAAGCATATTCTATCGTGTCCGTATGACCTATGAATAGATATATCCTACCAAAGCATATTCTATCATATCCGTATGACCTCTGAATAGATATGTCCTGCTAAAAGTTTATCGAGAGTCTATCACGTCCATACTACCTCTGATATCACTCCCGCCCAAACCTGTCATTTATATTCCGAAATGATGGGTCCACAGAGTCAGAAAAGATTCGCTTTATTTATTTCCAAAAAGAGCAAAATTATATTTGGGAAACAAAAAGAAGAAAGGATACATCATTGTGGGGGAGCAGTCAGATCGCGAATCAGCTGTACCAGTGCAGCTATCCTCTCATTCCTGGAAACCAAGGCATCAGCACGGGCCCACTCCAGCCGTGCCTCGTGATTGCTATAAAGGACAGCTCGGCCCTTGCCCGAAGAGAGCCAGCACGGGCAGCTTCTGCACGCTCCAGATCCCGTCGTGCTGTGCTCAGTCGACCAGTCACTATATCTAGACCTGCCAACGACTGAGAAGCCCACTCCTCTACCAGAGTGAGTTTTTCCTTCAACTTGCGGGCCCTCGCTACGTTCCCTTCATGCTCGGATTGACACTTCGTCTGAAGAGCAAGAGCCTCCTCCACGACAGCTTTTCTTTCGTCCATCTCCAGCTTATGTGTTTTGATGGAGTTATCTAGGCTTTCCAGTTGTTTAGTAAGCCGCATAGTCATGAGGTCGTATCTGGCCTGGACCTCAGCTTCAAGGCTGCCCCGAGCAAGATGCAAGTATTCGTTAATAGATTGCTCCAAACCATTAACCATCGCCTCCAGGGCGTCAGCTACCCCAGAATCGCAGAACTCCCTGACCACCCCGATCAAAAACTGAGAAGCCTTCTTCAGACGCTCGAAGTCTAGATTCTTCGCCAACACCATTGATATCAACATTTTCAAACTGGTGTAAAAGAGGCTGGTATACTGCTTGGTCAGCGCAACCAGATCTGATTGAACGCCAGAAGTGGCCGCGATATTGGCGAGTCCCCCTCCAGGAGTGGTTGCAGACGATGTGGCCACGGCTGTCGCCTCAACAGGTGGTGCGACCAAGGAAGATGCGACAACGACGGTCGAAGTCATCGGCATACTCGCAGGAGGCGATGTCACAATGACAGGCTCATCCTCCTCTTGAGATGACGAAACTACTCGGGGCAAGCCAGCACCCGAAGATGCTTCCTCTTCAAACTCAGGCACCTCCGTGTCGCCACCGAAAGTCGAAGCAGAGCCAAAAAGTGCTTCAGCGCTCTTCTCTCCGCAGACATCTGCCCCTGAAAAGAAGACGAGAAAGTTAATATCGATACGATATTAATGCCTCTAAATAGAATGGCGTAAAGACGATATTTACCCACGGCCGACGGCACATATGTCGCATCTGCAGCCAGTACAGCTAAATCACTTCTTAATAATGCTAAGCAGACTATCATACCTGGAGAAAGGGGTCTGATAGCTGACACTGGCAGGTGGTCTTCCAAGTCCTCCTCAAATTCCAACCGAGGCTCATCGGCTGGAATCTCGCCAGGTACTCTCGCAGGCACGAAAGGGGTCTCTTTCGACGCTGATCCAGATAAAGGTATATGGAACCTTATACTCAGCCCCGGAGGTGACTTCGTTCCACTACCGGAGGCAGTGACAGCAACGGCAGCCTCAAGCAGGAGTTCTCCGGCACCGCCAGCCGAAACTGAGGGTCCCTCTCCGAAAGGCGAGGAACCTCCAATCAAAGAAACATCCCCGGCAGGAGAGACATCAGGTTCCTCTCTAGGAGCCTCAATACCAGGAATTCGGAGAGAACGATTAACCGTCTTCTTCTTCCTCTTGCGAGGGAAAGTCTGCTTCGAAGCAGGAGCCCTTCGCTTCCCAGAGACTACCAAAGCCCCCGCAGGCGGAGGCACTTCACACCTCGGCACCGACATCAGAGGCTCATCCGGAGTGACGGACTCCTCACCCTCGTCAGAAGAAACCGAGGGGACTTTGACTCTTCCCCCAGGCTTGGGAGAAGGCACCCTAAAGCTTCCACGTATGTCAAAATCACGATGGAAGGTGTTGATCGCCACATAGAACTGGGCATACGAATGGAGGATGCGCAGCTCCGTGGAGAGTGTGACGACCGGCACGATAAAGATTGCTTTCGTGCAACCCATGATAAAATACCGCCATCCTCTGGCTCCATCAATGAGTCCGCCCCTGGACCTGAAGCTGGTGACGGCATTGCCCACGTGCAGCTAATCGTACCCAAACTGCCTGGCGAACCGACTAGGCAAGTAGGGCTTGAAGAAGCAATGATCTTCGCTTCTGTACAGCAAATGGGAGGGTCTGATGCAGACCAACCAATTAAAAGCTTCCAGAGAAAGATTGGTCTTCTCTCTACCTAAATCCTCAAGCCTAATCCCCGACTGATTGCGATGTACAGAGGTGACAGTGCAGAGGAGCTTACAGCCGTGACTGAGGCTCAGCACCAACCGACAGTCTAAAACTGTGTTCACGTTCCAGGGAGAGTCCTTGTAGTTCAGCAAAAAACTACCCCCCGAGCTACTACCAGGGCCGGGAGACATCATCCGGGGGTTGTGGAGAATTAACCATCCTATCAAGTACAGGTATGGTAACTCTACCCGAGAAAAGCTATCACACCGAGCTTCATCGACGAGCAGTCCATCAGTCATGGCTCTCAAGTCAGCCTGTATACGGCACACCATGGCAGGGAGCAAGCCCAGTCTTACCCCGAACACCAGACGCACGGCAGGCCACAGGATGTTCCGGTGAATGCGGTCCACGGACGCGATACCGGGCACCACTACTCGACGCAGCCATATGGAAAGGAAACCAGCCAGCCGGGCTTCCTTAGACAGAGGCCTGCGGCAGCGCCTCAAGTAACTGTAGGCCTTAGTGTCTTCAGGATACTTTCCTACCCCGTCATTAAGAATCTGATCTAGAGCCTTAGCATCCTCCATAAGATCCTCGACGACCTGGGCACTGAGCACGCCCAAACAGTTCACAGGCTCATTCTTGCCCCCCGAGAATTTCTCCGACTTGGCGGCCCTGGCCCGGTGGAAGAAGAGGTTTGTTGGGGTGAGCCAAATCAGAAGGCTCATCATAAAAAGCAGTGCACGCGAAGTAGTGGCACATCAGCTCCTGATATACTTCTACCGCCCGAGGGTCCGAGTCCTCCAACTCCCGGTTGGTGGGAACATACTCTTCATATGGGGTATCCCCCATCGGCAGTCTCGAGATCACTGCCATCTCATGGAGGGCCAACCCCAACTCCCCCAGTGGAGTGGCGAAGGTCCCGGTGAGCGAAATGTATCGCTCCATCAGTGCCAGAAACAGGTTAGGGTTGGGAGGCAACCCAACACTCGTCGCACTCACAGCAGCATACAGTCCAATGACCTCCAGCTCTCTCCGAAAATACTTCAAGGCCCAGTCAACTAGGCAAGTCCATCGGAGGTTTGTTGGGGTGATCCACCCATTGCACCGAGGATTCTTCTTGGGGTATACCCCCTCTTGCCCCATAAAGTCGTTGCAGAAAGTCGGCAATTGGACCGGCTGGATCACTGAACTGTCTTCACTCGGGACGCTGCCCGGGCACAGTCCCCTGAATACCGTCACAACACCGGAAGGACGGCTGACAAACGACCCCTGGTCAGCTCCTTTCAAATGAAAGATCTTCCCCGGCTTGCCGTGAAGATCGGGAGTCAGCGTCCACGACATCCTCCTGGGATGTGTAGCATGGGAGAAAGCCGAGATGGGATAATCTCTCGGCATCGTGGGCAGATACAAGACCACACTCTCGGCGAGGAAAACCCAGGGTTCTCTCTTGGGCTTCTTCTGGAACTGTTTGTCAATCATGTCCCCAAAGAGAAAAGCCGGCTTGATATACTGGTCCCCGTCTATGTACGTCAGGGGCTCTCCGTTAATCATGTTCAGCAACGTCCGCTCGCCCTGAGCCGATATCAAGATCTCCCTTCCTTCAGGATACTGGGGTCCGGAGATAGGAAATATCACGTAGGATAGATCCTCCAGATAGTTTGAGTGTAGCATCCCAGCAGCGGAACCCATCACCTCGGCCAGTGGAGACTCATGCAAGTTAACTGCAAAAGTGCAAGGAAAATACGTCATTACAAATCTTGCAACATAAAAACCAAGAAACGACAGTCTGTGCTTTACGCCAAGACTGTACAAATTTGGTCATTTTTACGCCGGAAGTCACAACCAGAAGCGTAATTGACGGTATACAGTCCGTACTTTACGCCAGACTGCCAAAATTCTAGTTATTACGCCGGAGGTCCCATCCACAAGCGTAAAGCTAAAATTTTATAGTATATACCAAGTTTTCAGCAGTCAGAGCTTTTACGCTCAAAACTGCAAAAATATGGAGTTTTTACACTGGCACATTAGAAATGTGGGCGTAAAACATGAAAACGTCTCCGTGCGTCATCTTCCTCAAAGAGGCTATCAGCACAGAAGACGACCTAGCACAGTCACGTTCAACGTGTGCGAAGGATTTTTCGTCGTTCTTTGTCATTCCAAAGGCTCTACCTCTAAGGCCGGGTGCGCTGCTCTTCGACGGGATACTTCGCTCAGAAGAAAGTTTACCTTGCCCGACCGAAGACTCTCTCGCTGGGGCAGAAGAACGAGAAGAAGAACCTATACTCTTTCTCTTAGTGGAGAGGATTTGTTTCAGCGCCATTTCTGAAAACTCGGAGTGCTCGGAGAAAGAACGAGGGAAAAAACTCAAACAGTCGAAGGCTCTCTTTCGCAGAAGACAGATAAAAAGTTTTTCTCTCAAAAGCTTGGGATATATATAGAGTTTGGGTCGACTCCTCGGATCCTCGGACGGACTCCTCGAAACCCCAACTAAATCTCACAATTAATATTTGGTTATGATTGGGTACTACGTCAGCCCACTACTCTCGAAAGGTGGACAGTCAGCAAATTCGAAGAGTTTTTCGTGCAAAAGCAGGTCAGCGGTTCCAACGCTAAGGAGCTTTCTACGCTCGACAGCAACAGATCTACGGTTTTACGCTCGCAAGCTATAAGTCTATGGTTTTACGCCCGGATGTCTTTGTGCTCGGTAGCTTTTATGCTCGAGAGGCTACAAACCTACGACTTTACACTCAGCAGATACCAAATCGATGATCTCACGCTCGGTGGCGTTTAGTTTACGCTCGGAGGCAACAGATCCACAACCTTACGCTCGGAAGATTTCTTTTTCACAGGCTACAAATCTACAGTTCTACGCTAAGAAGCTTTCTACGCTCGACAGCTACAGATCTACAATTTTACGCTCGCAAGCTATCAGTCTATGGTTTTACGCCCGGATGCCTTTGTGCTCGGTAGCTTTTATGCTCGAGAGGCTACAAACCTATGACTTCACGCTCATAAGCTACAAATCTACGATTTTACGCTCGGTAGCTTTCTACGCTCAATAGGCTACGAACTCAGGATTTTCAGCTCATCTACACTACGGATCTCTGACTTTCTGCATATCCGAACAGTTCTCAAGGCGATCGATTACAGGAGTTCACACAGAAGATACTCCTTCTTGACCTCAAAATTTCTCAAGTACCCGAAACATACAGAGTTCAAACATTGAGAAATTACTCTTCTCGGGTCAATTGGAGGTTCATCTAGACTCCAGTCCGAATATTTCATCTATCAAGATGGCAACTCAGTTTGACAGCCATTCCTCGACCCTGTACCAAGGGATTTTCGAGAAGTCATTCTTGAAGATGAAGTCTGAAACAAGAATTTTGTTTACACAGAAGTGAAAACAACAGTTCAGAATTCTACGCGGTTCCTCATTCCTGACAACAGAAAAGTTCGAACACTCGAATGCTAAAGCGGCTTTCTGCGTATCACTAGTTATGCGTAAAAGACAGGACAGGGCCTAAATACTCTTTCTATCAGAATCGGCATAAAGAATCAGACGTGTCGAAGCTACACATATTCAGACTTTACAGCAAAGTATGGCAAGATGATCATATGAAGAAGCAAGACGATTTTATTAAAAATTAAAGTCATGATTACATATGAGGGAAATCCAATCTACAAGAATTTTTCTTCATTATTTTCATCTGAGGGAAACCCCGTCTACAAAGGGCTTCCTCATCATCGTCTGAAGATCGTACCGAGAAGCTGTTCTGACAGATTCTCACATTGGTGAAGGTCTTCCTCTTCTTCCAAGAAGATGATCAGTGGCGGAAGGATACAAAAATGGTCATAGACCCATCCTCCAACAGAAGGAAAGCAGGGTAAATATACTGTCCTACAGACCACCGCCGCTCAAGCCGGGACAGAGCTAGTCTGTCTGACTCTCGTCACCGGAGGTAACGGGAGAAGGCGCCACTTGCAAGCGCCATGGTCTAAAACGACCCTTCCTCTCTCCCGGAGAACCGCCATACAAAGTTGTTGATTATTCCGAGCAAGGGAGGCTAAGATATCCTTCCATGATCCATCGTTGCAGTGGACACTTGCTCGAAGACGCCGTCTTTTTTGGCTCCTTACATACTGGAAGAACATGATCTCATTCTTCCTCAGATCGACCCGACGGACTCCGGCGATCATCTCTGTGTGGTGATGAAAATGTGGGGAGAACAGGTTAAACCCTCAGCCTTTTTATAGGCGAAAGAGGTCACACCGGTCCCCAATAAATCCGCCATAAAGTCAGCATCGACCGTATCAACGCTCCATTCAGAAACGTTTCGAGTTACGAGGAGTGGTTCATGCTTCATTCAAAGCATTCCAAATTTCAAGAAATTTGAAAGCTTTGAAGGGGGTCTTGTAGAAGCATGAAAAATACGCCGGATGGCTATACGCAGCATATTGATGCAGAGCAGCGTTAACAGAGGCCTTCAGAGCCATCAAGCATGCCACAGAGCTTTTTTTGCTAAACACAGCATGAAATATAAGCTCAAAGGACCATCCGCGTAAGGCAGTACGTCCAAGTCGCTTCAGCATAAACAGGGTGCTTCATCGACTCCTGGGCGTAAAACCCATCCTCTTTCAACGCAGCATTGAAGTGTACGAGAGACGCTTCGTATTCTCCGAAGTGAACCTGTCAGATCCTACAATGAACCTGACGTCTGGACTTCTGACAAAGGGATACTGCTCGACTACCCAGACGACGGCTATAATGATGGCACAGCACTGCGACCCAGGCTGTCATTTACCGCCATCTCTTTTGCGTAAACTGCTTTTATGTGCACGAAGGAATACGCTGCCTTGTTTTACACAGGCAGACATGAGCTGTTTACGCTCTGTAGTAGACAAACCGCCTGCCACATCAAAAGCTGTACTCCGTACGGGGCTCGAGGCACGTCTCTACGTCCAATGCACAGAGCGATGACAGTTGCTCGAGTCACGTCTTTACGTCTAATGCACAGAGCGGTGACAGTTTCTCGAGGCACGTCTCTATGACTGATGCACAGAAGGGCTGCAGACCTTCAAAAACATGCCTCTGTATTTAATGCACAGGATGGTGGCAAATCTCTGCATTTAATGCAAGAGATTTGATTATATCTTCAAAAGCCATAATTCTGGCTAAGACGTCCACATCAGCACTCTGGCACGGTACGCAGCGGCTTCTACGCCCATTCAGTTCCTGTGCTCACTCGGCTTCTACGCCCATTCGGCTTCAACGCCCACTCGGCCTCTATGACCACTCGGCTTCAACGCCTACTCGGCCTCTATGACCACTCGGCTTCAACGCCCACTCGGCCTTTATGACCACTCGGCTTCTACGCCCACTCTGCCTCTATGACCGCTCGGCTTCTACGCCTATTCGGCTTCTATGCCTGCTTGGCTTCTACGCCATGGTGACAGACATTGGCTTCTACGCCCACCTCTTCTACACAAGGGATACCTACTTACGTGGCTTCTATGCCGTGATCTTCGTAGCGATTATACGCGTTTTGTCCCTTAGTTGGACCCGCATCACACGCTCATTCAAAGGATTATCTATACGCAGGCATTGGTTATTTTAACCGTTATGTAAAAGGGTGCTGTACTTTCCACTCCTTGGTTTCTATACCGACGGAATGGTCACTGTCACCAAAACTCTATAAATAGAGACCTCTATCAACAGAGGAAAGGTCGAAGGAATTGGTCTAAAAACCTCCAAAGAGATCGAACCACGGGTCGAAACTTTGAAAGAAGGATCGAACAAGGTCGAACTTCCAAGAAAGATCGAACCAGAGGTCAAGAGAGAGAGAGAGAGAGAAAAATCCGGAGCTCAGGCAAAGAGTAGGGATCGACGACTTTGGCATCGTGCATCCACCCTCTTTTGCAATCTTCGAAGCTGCTTTCTGTCTTCTACGGCACTTCTTCATCATCGTGTGGTCCAAGGGCTAAAGTGATCGACTGCAGATCAGACACCTATAGCAATATTTATCCAGATTAAATAAATTGTACTCCCACATCCTCGTATAGGATCAAATTGTACAAGTTTGTTTGTAAACCAAAGAAGGCGGGTTTCGTGTAAACCCCGTCTTGAATACATTTTCATTCTTTCGTTTTCCACCACAAACAGCTGATTTGGTGAGTCGATCTATAATAACCCAAATTGTATCCTTCCCACTGGGGCTTCTTGGAAAACCTGTAATAAAATCCATAGTGATATGTTCCCATTTCTATTCGGGAATGAGAGGCGGTTGTAACATACCAGTGGTTCTCTGATGATCGGCCTTAACCTGCTGACCGACCAAATATTTTGCCACAAACTAATAATTTCTTTCTTTATCCCATGCCACCAATAGTACTGACTCAAATCTCGGTACATCTTCGTACCACCCGGATGAATAGAGTACATGGAGCTATATGCTTTCGACATCAACACATGTCTCAACTTTCCATTCGGAACATATAGGCAATTTTTGCACCTTAACATCCCATCCTCATGGATTCGAAGTCCCGTATGCATGTTGGCTTTCGTCCTCTCTTTAATTCTCCGGAACCTAGCATCTGTAGGCAATGCCGCCTTAATCCTCTCTACTAGTGATGACTTAACCTCAAGATTAGCCAACTGCCCACTCTGCCCTAGCAAAATAATCTCTATTCTGAGCTCTTATAGGTTCTCTAATAACTAGGGCTGCATCGTCAAGAAATAAGCTGTGGGCTTCCTGCTGAGTGCGTCTGCCACGACGTTCGCCTTGCCCGGATGGTACTGCAAATCTATATCAAAATCGACCATCAACTCTAACCAACGTCTCTGCCTCATGTTGAGCTATTTCTGAGTAGACATACTTCAGACTCTTGTGATCTATAAAAAATTCTACCCTCTCTCCGTAAAGATAGTGCCTCCATATCTTTAATACAAATATTACTGCAGCTAGCTCAAGATCATGCGTCGAATAGTTCTTCTTATGAACCTTCAACTGTCTTGATGCATAAGCAATAACTTTGCCATGCTGTATCAAAACATATCTCAGTCCACTGCCTGACATATCACTATAAACTATATATCCTCCCGATCCTGAAGGAAGAGTCAAGACCGGTGTTGTCATTAATCGTCTCTTCAACTCCTCAAAGGCCTTTTGGTAATTCTTCGTCCATGCAAACTCCTAATCCTTACGCGTCAACCGCGTTATAGGCTCTGCAATCCTTGAGAAGTTCTCCACGAATCTCCAAAAATATCCAGCAAGTCTGAGAAAACTTCTCACCTCCGCAACTGATGTAGGTGTGGGCCAAGTTTCTATTGTAGCAACCTTCTCCGGATCAACTGAAAGTCCTTCTTCTGAGATGATATGTCCCAGGAAAGGTATCCTATCCAGACAAAACTCATATTTGCTAAGCTTGGCGTACAGCCTCTCCTGCCTTAGCGTCTCCAGTACAAATCTGAGATTCTCCTCGTGCTCTTTGTGGCTCTTGGAGTATACCGAGATGTCATCAATAAACACAACCACGAACTTGTCCAAGTACTGATGGAAGATTTTGTTCATCAAACTCATGAGCACAACTGGCGCGTTGGTTAAACCAAATAACATAACTAAGAACTCATAGTGTTCGTACTTTGTCCTGAAGGTTGTCTTTGGTATATCCTCTTTCCGCATTCTAATCTGATGATAACCGGATCTAAAATCGATCTTTGAGAATACACGAGCATCACTCAATTGATCGAACAGATTGTCAATGCGTGACAAAGGATATCGGTTCTTGATGGTTACAATATTTAGTGCCCTGTAGTCAATACACAGGCGTACCGTTCCATCCTTTTTTGGCACAAATAGTATGGGTGCTCTCCATAGTGAACACTGGGATAAATAAAATCCTTCTCCAGAAAATCATCAACTAGTTTCTTCAATTCTACTAACTCCTTGGAGCTAGCCGGTACACTGATGAAGTGATAGGATCTGCTCCTGGAGTCAAGTCTATAGTGAATTCTATTTCCCAATCAGGTGGTAAGTCTGGAAGATCATCGAAAAATACATCCACAAATTCTGATACCACTTTTGGGTACTTGGGCTCCCCTTTTACAGATAGTGCCTTAAGTGTAGGCTGAACACATTACTCTTTGGCTCCCCGAAGAAACTCAAACTCCGAATGACCAGACGGTCTAAATATAACATGTCTACGCTGACAATCTAGAGTCGCATGGTACTGACTCATCCAGTCCATACCAAGTGCAACATCGTAATTCAACATAAAAAAGGTCAAAAATTGAGCTCATATCTCTCGTCCACAAACTACTACCGAACAAGATCTACAAATATCACTAACTGGGATAATTCTGCCTCATGTAAGAATTCTCATAGTCTTCGGAAGGGGTGTGGTAGCTACTCTATGTGTGGCTACGAAGCTAGCAGCTATGAATGAATGCGATACTCCATAATCGAATAATACTATAGCAGGTAATGGAGCTACTAATATAGTACCAGCGATGACCTCTCCTGCAGTAGCTTCCTCTTTAATAGTCATGGCAAATACCTACCCTCGTCCCTAAGCTGGCCCTCTCTGCTGCTGTCGAGCCTGCTGGAATAATGCTGCATGTGGTGTTAAAGGTGGCCTCGGCTGATACCTTCCTGGAGCTGGTGGTCTGACTCGTCCAACTCTCGTATGTGGTGCTCCCAGTGCTGGATAAGCTGGCCTAGGTGGCTGCTGGGCTGGTCTAGGTGCTGGTAAAGCTTGTCGGTTTACCTTCGGTGCTCCCTCTTGATTCTCAGGGCAATCCCTGGCTGAATGTTGGCTGGATCTGCAAACCAAGCATAGTTCCAACTTGCGTCTGCACTCGCTCGCGTAATGACCTCGCTTGCCATAATATTGACATGTAGGCAGTATCTTCGGAGCTTCTCTGGGTAGCTGGTGCATGTGAGGTCTCTTTGCAGATCCTCCCTGTGGTGCTCTGGCTAGTGCTGATATGAACGGCCATTTCTGGCTGAACTCTCTCCTAGTGACGCGCTCCATGCGTCGGGCTGCGACAAGGACGTTCGTGTAAGAAGTAGGTGCAACTGAGCCAATCAACCTTTGTAACTCAAAGCTAAGTCCATCAAAGAATTTTTTTTCCATATTCTCCTCTTCTGTCGGGATCAGATTAGGGGCGAAATGACTCAACCGAATGAACTCCGTATTGTACTCTTCTACAGTCATATTGCTATGAATGAGGCGGTTGAACTTATCTCGAAATTCTGCACTAGCAATAGAAGAAATGTACATCTCTTGGAAGAGTCTAGAGAATTTCTTCTAATTAACTTGGTCTGGTCCGAGCCGTTTCTCCTTAGATAGCCACCAGTGATGTGTAGTTCCCGTCAACTGCATCCTGACGACAGTCATCCAATGCTCCCTAGGAAGTTCAACTGCTTTTAATTGGTGTTGAGTGTTTGTGAGCCACTCATAAACTTCAGTGGGCCCCTCCTTGGTAGAAAATGTATGGGGCTTCAGCTTGCGAAAATCAGTGACGTACTTGGTAAAGCAAGCACGTAAAAATAGGATTGTGGAATCAACTCTCTAAGTGACATTACACGACTCCGCGTACGGCGTCGACATCCGAATCTTGTTCGGACGCTAAGCAACTTCTCACGCTACTAGGTTGAACAAGTACATCACAAGAGTATATATATATATATATATATATATATATATATATATATATATATATATATATATATAATATAAGAAGATAATATAATAGGATCTACTGCAGGTTTGGCAAGGTACACTTGCCTGGGTCTGCAGTATGTAGTTGTAAAGTTGGTCTCGCGTCCACTCCTCCGGAATCCAATTGACCTAAACAATAAATTTTCTACTTTAAGTATCTAATCAAGAATCTTGTAACCGCAACTAAATTATCTAATTTATTATAAACCATTAATACCCAAGTCCAATCTCATCCTAACATGTAAATTCTTGACACAATAACTTACACGTTTTACGAGGTATCAAAATCTAGTTTCATGGTTTACGACTTCCAAAATTTACGATTAAGTCCCCCAATCGAAGGACATGAACATAAATTATAATAAATCATGTAATCTTGATTAAAACCTGATTTATATTATTTTTTAACCATTAAATTTCAGAATTAACAAAATAATCATATTTCAAGATTATGGCTACTTTAAGTTGACTAGTTTTGTCCGAAACTTATTTCGAGCATTGCCAGTCCATGGATATTGTTTATATTCATAAAAAAATATTTTATATCATTTTTTTTAATCTCAGAAAATAATTATCTTTTATTTTTCCAAAATAACCCCTATTTATGGGCAAAACTATGCCACAAAATCATCCGAAACCTAGGCTAGGGACCCTTATTTTTAGGGTTCAAAATTTTAATAAAAATAATTCTAAAATACTTATTTTATAGTAAATAAACACTATTAAATTTAGTTTTAAGAATTAACAACAAAATCTCCAAGAACCGTGTCACAAAGTCTAAAACTAGCCATACCATTATCCAATCTATCATCAATCTAACAAAAAAATTCTCATAGATTTTTATGGTGGGAAAAAATGGCAAGGGAGGGTTCTAGAATATTAAACTTACATAAATCTAAGAGAATCATGCCATAGAGATTTGAGAAGGGAAATTTGAATCCTTACCCGAAAGTTTTGAAGATTTTGATGACGGTGCATCTTCTTGTTCAAGAACGTACCTTCTTGCTTGTGCTTGCCTTGATTCTCCCTTCTTGATGGGTTGATGATGATGGCAATGGGTTATTGATGGGTTGATGATAATGGCAATGGATTCTTGATGGGTTTGATGGCAATGGTGTAGCCTTTATGGTTGTTTGGGGATGATTGGGTAGAAAAATGATGGAAGGTGGAGCTTGGGAAGAGATGAGAGAGTTTTTGGTAAAGGAGATGATGTTGTGAGGGTTAGATGACAAAAGGGGCTGCTCTTACACATGAAGGAGAGGGGAGAGATCGGCCAAAAAGGGGAGAGAGTTGTTAGGGTTAGGGTTTTGTGATAAGGGGGTATATATATGGGCTTTTTGGATAGATTTAAACCTATGAGGGGGTGTTCCTAGGGATTGTAGAGGTCGGCCACCAACGGGGCTACTCTTGCATGAAATTATGAAGAGGAGATGGGTTTTTATGGTTGGGATTTGGTTGGTTAGGATCTTGGGTGGTTAGGTAGTTAGTTAGTTAGGTAGTTTGCCAACTAGGATGCCACTTATGGCCCTTTCTATAATTAGAACTCTATAAATAGAACCAAATTAATGTATATATATATATATATATATATATATATATATATATATATATATATATATATATATATATATATATGGGGGTATTTGTGTGCATTACATGACTACATGCGTTTGGGTTGGGTTTGGGTCAAGTTCTAGTCAAAAAGAGGCAGTTTTACGGTAACGTGGTTCTAGATGTTTGACAATATTTTGGAGCATGGGGGAGGTCAAACAAATATAACATCCTTGTTCCAAATATATTAGGCATAATCAATATTATTAATATAAATTTTGTTGGAAGAAAAATATATTGTGCATTGCTTAAAATATCCAAGCCATGGCAAATGGTCATATATATAAAAGAAGGATTTAGAAATTAATACTTTAATCTATTAAATTAAATAAATTAATTAAATTAAAAAAATACCAAATTAAACCTATTCAAAAAATGAGGGGGCTTACAATCTACCCACCTTAAAAGAATTGCATCCTCGCAATTTAGAAAAACGAAACATAACAGGTCAGGAAAGGTTTGCTCCAGAAAAGATGACACGGTAGTATGACATATTTGTTGAAGCACGACGCAAAGGATAAGGGACTATGAACAAAAAAAATTTTAAGAGAAAGGGTGAGGGTTTTGTTCAAGCAGAACACGTAGGGAAGCAATAAAAAAAATTCTAGGCAATGAGAGATGAGTACCTCAAGAGTAAAGGAGTCTGATTAGAACGAGAATCAACTACAGCTTATGAAAACTTTGTTACCTCTTATATATTACTACTCTAGACTAACAAGTTCATGATAACATAATACTAGGTATAAAGTAGGAAATGGAACTAATAGGCACATGTTAAAGTATTACTAGGAATATATGTTATTATAGCTAGCTATGATAAAACTAAATATTATCTATATTCGCTATTCCCCGAGTCCGTGCCTCCTCTACTATCATCGCAAAAGAATGTCCCTGTGGTAGTGCCCTCTACTGTTGCTGGGCCTGTTGGAAGAGTGCTACCTGTGATGCCAAGGGCGGCCTCGGCTGATATCCTCCCGGGGTTGGTGGTTTGAATCCTCCATCTTTCGCCTGTGGTGCTCCTGGTGCTGGATAAGCTGGTCGATGTGGCTGCTGGACTGGCCCCGGTGCTGGAAAAGTGAGTCGATGAACCATCAATGTTCCTCCCCGACGCTCAGGGCAATCCTTGGCTGAATGCTGACTGGATCCGTAAGCTAAACATAATCCTAGTTTGCGTCTGCACTCCCTCTCAATCTGACCTACCTTGCCATAGTAGTGACAAGTAGGAAGGGCTATGGCTCATGATGTTGATCTCTGTGGTGGATTCATCCGGGGTCGCTTTGGAGGCTCCCCGTGTGATGTTCGAACTGGTACTAATGTATGCGGTCTCTTCTGGCTGGACTTCCTCTTGTGGATGCGCTCCATGCGTCAAGTTGCGGCAAGGACATCCGTATAAGAAGTAGGTGCAACGGAGCCAATCTGTCTCTGTAGCTCAAAGCTCAGTCCATCGAAGAAGTTCTCTGCCTTCTCTTCTTCTGTCGGGATCAATGTAGGTGCGAAGCGGCTCAATCGTATGAACTCCACATTAAACTATTCTATCGTCATATTGCCCTGGGTGAGACGATTAAACTTTTTCCGAAGTTCTGCCTGAGCAATAGATAGAATATACATCTACTGGAAGAGTCTAGAGAACTCCTTCCAAGTAACTTGATCTGGTTCGAGTCAGTTCTCCTGAGTGAGCCACCAGTGATGTGCATTTTCTGTCAGCTGCATCCTGACAGTAGTCATCCAACGCTATCTCGAAAGCTCTGTTGCTTCCGACTGATGTTGGATTTTAGTGAGCCACTCATGGACCTCCATGGGCTCCTCCTTACCTGAGAATGTACGTGGCTTCAGGTGGCGAAAATTTGAGATGGATAATGTCGATGGTTATCAAGCTGGTGGAGTCGTCTGCTCCAATGCTATCTCTATACTATTCCTTAAGTTCTCTGCCTAGCGTTGCTGGACCTCTTGCTGAACCTGCTGTTGAGCTTGCATCATTGCATAGAATACGTGAGAAATAGCTGATGTCCGTCAATAAGCTGCCCTGGCTAAAAGCTGGCATCGGTGGTATCGGTGGAGTGAATTACGGTGGTGGTGGTATGTCTTCACGCCGGAACCTCGAGGCATTCTGATTTTCTTGATTTCTTTATTGAGTGGAGGGATCTCCACCCGATGGCGTCACCCCATCGTCGTAGATAACCACAACACCTGGTGGTGTGCCTGCGGGAGTCTCGTCACTGGCTCGTAGATCCATTACTCTGCACACAAAGTAAATTATAAGGTTCACACATATGAATCAAGCATGATGCAAGTCAAGAAATTAAGTTCGAGTTCGATATAGAGGTCAATAATGTGTCAATATATGGATGAGATCCTAGAAGTTTAGCCTATCCTAAATGCAGGCTTGTTCGGCTCAAAAACAGAACCGAGACAATTTTTCATAAACCTGCATGGGCCACCACAAAAATTATGTCACGTCCCAGTCCTAAAATACTAAGGGACTAGCCACGTGGCAATGGCCAGCAGCACAACTTCAATGGACAAACCCAATTTAATGGACCCGTTAGAGTGCACTTAAGTTGTAATACATATAAAATGGTATACAAATACATGTCGTAATTTATATATCTAATCCCATCCACAATACGTAACAAAATCAAAAAAAGAAGTCCAGTCACAATAATACAAAATGATCTGTCCAACCAAAGCAATATAAATAATGTCACGCGGAATAACCCGTCATCAAAATGGAAAGAAAAATAACTCCATGTACAATATCCAGAAGTCACTGCAAGATTAAATATCTAAGAATACTAAGCATAATAAATGAATGGTGAGAATATTGTGTGCTCAAGAGAAGTCCTCCGGAACAATCTCGTCCTCTGCAACATGTACGTCTCCAATAGCAGCACCTACCCCGTAAACCTCGGGATAGCTCTTCCCGTCTACACCTGGGGACATAATCCGGATCCAAGTCCTCAGGGGACATAATAAGATACAATAAACACTCAAGCCAAATGAAATACAGTAAGTAAAAATAGATCCTTAGGGCAGCTATGTGACTAGCTAAGTGAAATACAAATGAGAGCATCACTAGTACTCAGGCTGAGATCACTACAGGCTCTGTGTCGGGGAGCCTATAGCAGCAAGTAGTATCTCGTAGGTCCAGTAAATGTGCCAAGATCTGGTATAGAGACTAAAGTACCTCCAGTAACATAGTATATATATAAACATAATCATCCTGTAGCATGTGTGTCTCTTTTCACCCAATGTAACCTCACATCTCATGTCCACAATATCTCATGTCCATAACACGTAAGATCATGACCTTTAGCTAGTACAACAAGTCATAATGATATCTATATAATATACAAGTCTCATATTATGAATCCTGTAAGCCTATACAGAATCACCATGAATAACTGAAGAAAGATTATGTCACATGAAATAGTGTCAAGTGTCCTACGGTCTGACGTACTTGATAAAGCAAGCACGTAAAAATAGGATCGTGGAATCAACTCTCTAAGTGATGTTACACGACTCCGCATGCAGCGTCGATACCAGAATCTTGTTCGGACGCTAAGCAACGTCTCACGGTCCTAGGTTGAACAGGTACATCATAAGAGTATATATATAGAGAAAGAAACACAAGAAGATAATATAATAGGATCTACTGCAAGTTTGGCAAGGTACACATGTATGGGTCTCTAGTATGTAGTTACAAAGTTGATCCCGCGTCCACTCCTCCGGAATCCAATTGACTTAAGCAACATATTTTCTACTTTAAGTATCTAATCAAGAATCTTGTAACTGCAACTAAATTGTCTAATTTATTATAAACCATTAATACACAAGTCCAACCTCATCCTAACATGTAAATTCTTGACATAATAACTTACACGTTTTACGAAGTATTGGAACCTAGTTTCCTGGTTTACGACTTCCAAAATTTACGATTAAGTCCCCGATCAAAGGACATGAACATAAATAATAATAAATTATGTAATCCTTACCCGAAAGCTTTGAAGGTTTTGATGACGGTGCATCTTCTTGTTCAAGAACATACCTTCTTGCTTGTGCTTGCCTTGCTTCTCCCTTCTTGATGGGTTGATGATGATGGCAATGGGTTCTTGAAGGGTTTGATGGCAATGGTGGAGCCTTTATGGTTGTTTGGTGAAGATTGGGTGGAAGGATGATGAAAGGTGGAGCTTTGAAAGAGATGAGAGGATTTTTGGTGAAGGAGATGATGTTGTAAGGGTTAGATGACAAGAGGGGATGCTCTTACACACGAAAGAGAGGGGAGGGGTCGGCCAAAAAGGGGAGAGAGTTGTTAGGATTAGGGTTTTGTGATAAGGGGGGTATATATACGGGCTTTTTGGATAGATTTAAACCTAGAAGGGGTGTTCCTAGGGCTTGTAGGGGTCGGCCACCAAGGGGCTGCTCTTGCATGAAATTATGAAGAGGGGGTGGGTTATTATGGTTGGGATTTTGTTGGTTAGGATCTCGGGTGGTTAGGTAGTTAGTTAGTTAGTTAGGTAGGTAGTTTGCCAACTAGGATGCCACTTATGGCCTTTTCTATAATTAGAACTCTATAAATATAACCAAATTAATGTCTATATATATATATATATATATATATATATATATATATATATATATATATATATATATATATATTATATTTGTGTGCACTACATGACTACATGCGTTTGGGTTGGGTTTGGGTCAAGTTCTAGTCAAAAGGAGGCAGTTTTACGGTAATCGTGGTTCTAGATATTTGATTATATTTTTGGAGCATGTGGGATGTCAAACAAATGTAAAATGCGTGTTCCAAATATTAGACACAATCAAGATTATTAATATAAATTTTGTTGGGAGAAAAAAATGTTGTGCATTGCTTAAAATATCCAAGCAATGGCAAATGATCATATATAAAAAAAAGGATTTAGAAATTAATACTTTAATCCATTAAATTAAATTAAATAAATTAAAAAATACCAAATTAACCCTATTCAAAAAATGAGGGGGCTTACAATAAATAGGGGCGTCCCCTAAGTTGGAGGGGTGCTTTTTAAGAGTGTTTAATTTTCTTCTCTCCCTTCTCTCCCTTCTCTCCCTTCTCTCCCTTCTCTCTTACTTCATATGTATTTTCTTCCTTGTACTACTTATCATAGATAAATACAAATCTTTTAATATTCTGCTAAAATACATTACCTCACATCCTTCACACGATTGGAAAATGGATCAGATGTCCAATTTCCAACAAAAAGGAATTTGCTTAACAGAATTGTTCGAGCAAAAAATATTTCTAAATTTGATTTAAAGTCAGGTTACTAACAATTTGAAATTGAGAAAAATGATAAGTATAAAACAGCATTCACTATTCTATTTTATAGTTCTCAATAAACCATTTATCATTGTTGAAATTAATTGTCTTTCAAGAATTCATTCTAAAGTCTTATCTACTTTAGTTCCTAATAATAACACAGATCAAGCTATTACCCCTGAAGTCACTAAGGAAGAAATAATAATGTTGAAAGAAATTTTATCAATTGAACAAAAGGCAGAAATATCTGGACAGCAACCTACATAATTAAAGCTGGTTCCAGCTGCTTTTGGTCAGTCCCATTTCCTTTTTATTCTCGGAACAGTTTCCTTATTCATGGGACAGGTGGTTGGCTTGTATTCATGTCACGTCCCAGTACCGGAATAGGAGATGGACATGGCCAACTCCCCCGTATAAGGTATAGAATATCTTACAGCGGTCACGGTTGTAGAAAGAGAAGGGATGCATACTACAATCAAGTCTCCTAGGGTCTCAAAACAAATGTCTCAATCATTCGAGCAAGTAACAACAACATAGCCTTCCCTTGGCCTTGTCGAGATCCTTGTTGTTGCCTTCCCTGGTGGCGTTGTCGTGGTCTATGTTGTCCTTGTTGTTGGTGCTGATGTTGATGCTGCCTATACATCTGAGCCTGCATCGGTACGGTTGCTGAGCTAACAGCCTCACCGCCAATGCTGGATCTCCGTGCTGTATTGCTTTTGGTGCTGGCAATGCAGAAAACTGGGGTACGGGTCCCCCGGACCACTGAATCAATGGGCATGTAGCAATCCTATGATCGGGGATACCATATCTCAGGCACAACCTATTTGCTGTCCTACAACCACTCCTATTATGGTCTTCCTTGCCACAATACATACAGCATGTTGATGCTGACTGGCTTTGTTGCTACTGGTGCCTCAGCTGCTTTTGTCGAGCTGATATCGTTACTGTTGAAACTATCGCTCTACGAGGTGCTGTATCATGAATACGAATGCCATGAGATGGTGCTCACGTTCGGGGTGATGCTCCTCCTCCATTGCTCTATGCATGAGACCTATTATGGCCTCCTGTCCTTGATGTCATCCTTTGGAAAGTTATTTTGTGCCTCTTGGCTGCCACGAATACGTCATCAAAAGTATGGTAGTTGTGTCCCTCTACCAACTGTAAAATTTCCAGGTGAAGTTCTTGTTGGAAACTCATTGCCCTATATGGCTCTGTTTTCACCATTGTTGGTACAAATCTACTCAGTCGGCTAAATTCTGATGCGTAACTGTCCACTATTCTACCAGAATGCTTGAGGTTCATAAACCTTTGTGGCAACTCAAACTGGGCCACAATTTAAAAATACTTTATTTTGAACTGAATCCTAAAATTATTCCAAGAAATAAGCTACCTCAAGCCGGCCTTCTCTGCCACCCACTAATCCCTGGCGAGATCCTGAAGTTGTAACTGAACTTGGACAGCCTATTACTCAGCTGGAACCATGGTCGCCGCCAGAATATACTCAATATCCTGGAGCCAATCGTCTGCCATGATGGCATCCTCCGTACCATCAATGTACCGAAGGTTAAGTCGACAGAATTTAATCGACTCCCTCGAATCTATCCTTTTACCTCTTTCTAGAGCCGTTTGCAACCCTTGGTTCAATAATATATTATATTCCTGCTGCTAGAGTTGTCGATGTTGGTGTACCGCCATCTGATGATGTTGTGCGGCCATTATCCCATGATGATCTCTAATAAAGCGGGGGTATCAACTGTTGCTGGCATTGTTGGCGCTACTGGGGGAGCTGGAACCTCTGGAGCAGGTTGCTGAATATTTTCTACTACTATCTTACCTGGGGGACCAATCACTGGCTCGATCCGAACTGGATCATGAGAAAATACTGCCTCACACTGTTGTTCCATCTAGCCCAGACCTACTTGTCGCCTTGATGCCCTGATGCTCCAGCAACTGAAGATAGGGAAGCCTTGGAAGAAAGGGACAAAAGATATCAAGAACAGGACGGGAAAGAACAGAGAAATAATCAATCAAATGGTTCAAGATGAGTAATGAGAAGAACGGATTCAGAAATTCAAGAAGGAACATATTAGAATGAGACTCCTAAGATCATGACACCCCACAAGTCTGAAAAATTAGGCATCGGGATATAAAACTTGCTATCTATCGCTTCATCCCATTCCACCAGAAGTGTTGCTTAATATCTTGGTACATCTTCGTGCCGTTAGGATGGATAGAATACTGGAAATTATGGGGTTCAGTTATGATCTCTTGTCGTATATCCCCACTCGGCACACATATACGAATTCCAAATCTTAACGTTTGATCGCTTTGAATAGTCAACTCTTTTCTGAGTTTCGACTCGCATTCTGCTAGTAACTCCTGGATCCGCGAATCTTTTGCTTGAGCTTCCTTGATCATGTCTACCAAAGTAGACGGTATTTATAAACAAGCCAAGACTCCCTTATCTTGTGGAAACACTATCTCAATGCCCATCTCTCGAAGATCTTCTATGATATGCGTCTGTGTTGTTAGGAAAATGCACCACCACTCCTGCTAAGAGCATCTGCTACTACATTAGCTTTGCCCGGATAGTATTGAAGTTCTACATCATAATCCTTCAACAATTTCAGCCATCTTCTCTGTCTCGTGTTCAAATCCTTCTGGGTGAATACGTATTTTAAAATCTTATAGTCTGTAAATATTTTTACCCGATCACCGTACAAGTAATGCCTCCACAACTTGAGCGCAAACACCACTGTTGCCAACTCCAAGTCGTGAGTCAGGTAATTCTTCTCGTAATCCTGAAGCTGACGTGATCCACATGTTATCACTCTCCCATGCTGCATCAAAACACATCCAAGACACTTTCCTGATGCATCACAATACACTATGAACCCTCATGATCCTATTAGAAGTATCAGGATCGGTGCCGAGATCAACCTTTTCTTCAGTTCTTCAAAAGCTGCCTAGCTTTTCGCTGACCATACAAACATAATTTCCTTTTGAGTCAACCGGGTCATTGGTGCAGAAATCCTTGCAAAATCGGATACGAACCTCCTGTAGTACCCTGCTAATCCAAGAAACCCTGCTAATCCAAGAAAATCATGTACATCTGTCATGGTCTTCGGAACTGGCCAATCCTCTACCGCTTCAACTTTCTTGGGATCCACAGATACACCTGCTCCCGAGATGATGTGTCCTAAAAATAAAATATGATCTAACTAGAACTCGCACTTGCTAAGTTTTACATACAACTGATGCTCCCTCAAAGTCTATAACACCCTCCTCATTTGCTCTTCATGTTCTTCTTTATTACAGGAGTACACCAGGATGTCATCGATAAACACTACCATAAACTGATCTAAATAGGGCATGAAGATACGGTTCATCAAATCTATAAACACTTATGGTGCATAGGTTAATCTGAATGGCATCACTACGAACTCATAATTTTTATATCATGACATAAATGTCGTCTTCAATATGTCTTCTTCCCGTACTCGTACCTGATGATATCCGGATTACAGATCAATCTTAGAGAATACTCTGGCTTTACTCAAGTGATCAAATAGGTCATTAATCCTAGGCAAGGGATACTTGTTCTTTACTGTCACTGCATTCAACTGCCTATAATCAATACATAGTCGGGTCGATCCATCCTTCTTTTTCACTAATACTATTGGGGCTCCCATGGTGACCCGCTGGTACAAATAAATTTATTCGCCTTCAACTCTCCAACCTATTGATACAATTGGTCAAGTTCAGATGGTGACATCCGGTAAACCTTATGAGATATAGGCTTCTTTCCTGGCATCAACTATATACTGAACTCTACCTCTCGAACCGGAGGCAATCCTGGAAGTTCTTCGGGAAAGACATCCATGAATTCGTCAACTATCTTGGGTATCGGTTCTCCTTCTGTTGCTACCGCTGTAACTCCTTCTTCTTGTTGGCCTCTTGTAGACCTCACGAGCATAAACTCTTCCAAACCAGGGATACAAAATAACACTCTACCCCTATGATAATCTATCATAGCGTGACTCATAGGAAACTCAATCAACTTCGCAGGTAATATGTGGTCATACACTACAACTGGACAGTCTAGGCACACCCTACTAACTTTTATAAGCCCATTACTAGTAAGTATTATAAACCCCCTGATTTTCAAGAAATTTTAATTTGGAATTTTTCACAATTTTCTTGATTTTTCTGAGATTTTCTGAAATTAAATTCAGGTGTTTTAATTATTAAATAATTTTTAAATGATATTAAATAATATTAATATGTGATGAAAATTATATTTTCTAGTATAAAAATTAAAAACCGGACATAGGATAATTTTCAGGAAATTTATTGGACCCGGATGGATTTTTAAAGCCTTAAAAACTATTGATTAATTTAACCTAATTAAATAAATCGGTTTACCTAAACCATTTTAGACCGAACCGAACCGGACCGGCCGGTCTATTCGAACCGGCCCAACCCCTTAGCGGGTCGGATCCGGGTCAGACTCGACCCGCTTGGACCCGCCCGACCCGCTAGACCCTTTCCCTTCCAAACCACAGACCCCGACTTCTCGCCTCCCGCCGCGGGGTAACGCCGCCGCCCACCGCCGTCGCTCCGCTTCTTCTTCCCGCAACCGCCTGCGACAGCTCCGGTTCCCCTCTCCCTCACCCCCGGACACCTATAAGAACCCGCGGTCCGCCACTCCTCCACCGCCTTTCCCCTCTTCTCCGGCGAACTCCCGCACCAGCTCCGCCTCGCCGCCTGACCTCCTCCTCCTACTCCGGCTCCACCTCCAGATCCGCCACTCCTCCGCCGTGAGCCTCCTCCAGAACCTTCTCTCCCCGAGCCCTCGTCGAGCACCGGACCACCTCTCCAGCCCAGCCCCTCCTGGCCGCTCCGGCTTCGGCCGACTCAGCCGAACGCCGCCCGGCCTCCCCGAGGCGCCCTTAGCCCTCGCCGACCTCCGCCGACCTGAATCCCCGCTCCTATTGGCCGGACGCTGATGCCCTAGCATCGGACACGGTCGGACACGAACACTTCGTGTCAACGCGGATACGAGAATTCGTAGTTTCTGGAGCCCTGTTCAGGTACCCGTTTCTCTCTGCTCGCTATCCCGTTTTTGATTCCGTCTGTTGCATCGCGTAGCCTGCATGACCCCCTAGGTGCCCGTGCAACCCGCTCGGTGCATCACATCCTGTGGCGATCGCGAACCGCGATCCAAAAACAGGAAAACCAACGCCCTATTTTACCCTGGAACCGAGTACGCCCCGCCAAACGGGACGACTTGGTCACGTGCGGTCTTCACAGCTACGTGCGCATCATTGATACGGACGTGCAAAATTTCGCAGAAGCTGATTCGGATGTGCGTGCACACCGGAATCAATGCGTATCCGCGAACACCGTCCCGTATCTGACCTTTCTGAATCTCGCTGTAACTTAGTGTACACACGTCGGATCGAGACGAAACTTGCGCCATCGGACTCGTAGCAATATGCTGGTCCTGTGAGCCAAGTTTGCTTCGATTCTGAGAACGTTGACAAAATTGCATGTCGTGCGTGGGCCCCACAGGTTCCACCCGACGGACGATTTTGTGAACGGCTCATCGGAATCCAATGCTGAAAGTTTCGTTGGGTTCGTATCATCGTTCCTGACCTGTTGACACTAAGTTGGACAGATTTGGAGACCTTTGACCCTGACACATTTTTCGGTGCAAAGCGGCCCATATTTGGACCCCGTTTTGCCCTAAAATGTCATTTTTGCCCTTGTCTCCAAATTGGACTTAAGGACAGGCATTTCTAGCTGATTAATATTTTTTAGATCTAATGGTGATGTCTATTTCAGCAAACGGAGTACTGTCTGAAATCCCAGCTGAAGCCAGAGCTACAATTGGAACCGGAAACCCAGGCAAGTGTACCTTACCATAATTGCAGTATAATGATTCATTTTGTTCTCTTGAATTATTTTCTGTGACTGTTGTACATACTTAACCTAGGACCGTGTGACTTACTTAGCGTCCGATTATAGTCGGGTGCCAACACCGTACGCGGGTTGTGTAAAGTCAAAGAGAAATGGACACCGAAACCCTTTGCATTCTCGTACTTGCCATATCAAGTACAATATACCCAGGACACCTGACACAGATCATGATATAGAATCTTCCTGAGATATTCATGGTGATTCTGTGTAGGATGCAGGATTGACATAGACATTATATTTTTAGTTCATATTATGACTCACTGCATTAGTTATGATCTTACGTGACATGGACATAAGACATCGTGGTCATGAGACGTATGATTACATTGGGAGGGGAGAGACACACAGGCTACAGGCTGATTTCTTATATATATAAAATCTATAGTAAACACATAGTAAAACATATAGTATAACTGCTACCGGCTCCCCGACACAGAGCTTGTAGTGGTATCAGCATGAGTTCTAGTGATGCTCTCAACTTGCATTTCACATAGTTGGTTATATAGTTTACCCTATTATTTTATTTACTTGCTGTACTGCATTATCTTTGGCTCGTATTATCTGTACCTTGCTATGTCCCCTGAGGACCTGGATCCGGATTATGTCCCCAGGATTAGCAGACGAGATCTACCCTGAAGTGTACGGAACATGAGCACTTCTCGGAACAGTACCAGTACCTGAGGACGAGGTGATCGCTGAGGACTTCTTCTGAACATCTGCTTCTCCATGCTCAGTTATTATGGCAAATAGACTCTCTTTTCTGTTTAATTAAACAATTGTAACAGACTATATATCGGGTTGTTCTTCGAATTATTTTGTTGAGACTGGATGTTTGATTTACTTTCCTTATTGCTATTGATCTTATTATCTTTTGTGTGGATGAGATTAGTTCTGACTTGTTGTTGTAGACCTTATATTACAGCTTAAGTATGCCCCGATAGATCCATTAAATTGGGTTTGTCCATCGGTGCGTGCTGCTGGCCATTATCACGCGTCCAGTCCCTCGGTATTTTGGGACTGGGGCGTGACATAGTTTTTGTGGTGGCCTATGCAGGTCGACGACTAAATTGTTCGGTTTTAACTTAGGGACCGAACAGGCCTGCAATAAAGATAGGATAAGTTTTTAGGATCTCATCCACTTGCTTGAAAACGTTCTTGATATCTGTATCGTATTCGAAATAATTTTTGACTTGCATCTTGCCTTGAATCCTATGCGCTTCTTATATTTTATTTTTGATGCAGAATAATGGATTCAAGAAGCGAAGACGAGAATCCCTTGAGTACACCACACGATGCTGTGGTCACTTATGATGAAGGAGTGACACCCGAAGACCGAGGACAATCTTCTCAAAACAATCAAGCAGGCCAGTATAATTCAAGGTTCCGGCGTGATGACATCCCGCCGCCTCCGCAGTTCGTTCCACCGATGCCCGTATTTCCACAAGGGCAACCTATAGACGGGCAGCAGATATTTTAAATGATCTACGCAATGGTGCAAGCCCAACAACAAATTCATCAGGAGGCGCAGCGTCAGGAGGCAGAGTATTTGAGAACCAGCCTAGTAACCGCCTTGGAGCAAGTGAACCCACAAGCTAGGCGACCAGCAACGGGGTCTATTACTAATTTTCGTCAACTCAAGCCCCATACCTTTTCGGGCAAAGAAGGACCAACCGAAGTTCATGAGTGGCTCACCAACATACAACACCAGTTGGAAGCAGCTGAATTTCCAAGAGAACGTTGGATGACCGCCGTTAGAATACAGTTGACGGACAATGCTCATCACTGGTGGCTATCTGAAGAGATCCGGCTCGGACCAGACCGAGTCACTTGGGAAGAGTTTTCCAGACTTTTTCAGGAGATGTACATTCCGGATATCGCTCGATCAGAACTTCGGGACAAGTTCAATCGCCTCACTCAGAGCAGTATGACAGTGGAGGAGTACAACGCAGAATTCATTCGTCTAAGTCGCTTTGCCCCTACTTTGATCCCAACGGAAGAAGAGAAGGCTGAGAAATTCTTCGACGGACTAAACTTTGAGCTGCAGAGACTCATCGGATCCGTCGCACCTACCTCTTACTCGGACGTTCTCGCTGCAGCCCGACGCATGCAACGCGTCACCAGGAGAGAGACCAGTCTGAAACGGTCTTCCACATCAGCCAAAGCACCACAAAAAGAAGCTGCAAAGAGGCCTCATATACACCAGCCACCCAGAGCCTCTCCGCAGACATTATCTACATGTCAATACTGTGGCAAGGTAGGCCATATTGAGGAGGACTGCAGACGTAAGTTGGGATTATGCTTGATTTGCGGAACCAATCAATACTTAGCCAAGGATTGTCCTTATCATCGAGGAGGAGCACCAAGAGCAAACCAACAAGCTCTACCAGCACCAGGAGGGTATCAACCAAGGCCACCCTTGGCACCACAAGCAGCACTCTTTCAACAATCCTAGCAGCAGCAGCAGAGGAATCCACCACAAGGATGCGGACAAGCCTTCGCGATGACCTTGGGAGACGCGCAGAACCATGGAGTAGCTAATGCGCGTAACTTTTTATAGTTTTTGTTTCTAGTATTGCTTTATTTCGTGCCCGTTGGTTCGTGACCCTAGACTTATCCTGATAGTTTTAACTTGATAATTGATAACTTAGTGTTAACCTAGTAATTTTGAACTTGCCAATAATTTAGAATATTTTATAAATGTTAAACTGATAAGTTTTTAAAGGATAAAACTGGTTTTCTAAAACTGTAATTTTCTAGATTTCCTGCATTCGGGAAATTTCATAACTTTTAATGCTTAGAAAAATAATTTTTCCTAGGTGTTGCTCTCAACCTTGAATCTCCTTGATTTTGATGTGCTTCGAACAATGTTTGCAACCGTGTCATCTCTGTTGACCGGTTATTTTTGTGATTGCGTGGACGCAATCCTCTTAAGGGGGTAGATTGTAAACCCCCTGATTTTCAAGAAATTTTAATTTGGATTTTTTTCATAATTTTTTGGATTTTTTAAGATTTTCTGAAATTAAATTTAGGTGTTTTAATTATTAAATGATTTTTAAATGATATTAAATAATATTAATATGTGATGAAAATTATATTTTCTAGTATAAAATTAAAAACCGGACATAGGGTAATTTTCAAGGAATTTATTGGACCCCGGATGGATTTTTAAAGCCTTAAAAACTATTGATTAATTTAACCTAATTAAATAAACCGGTTTACCTAAACCATTTTAGGTCGAACCGAACCGGACAGGCCGGTCTACCCGAACCGGCCCAACCCCTTAGCGGGTCAGATTTGGGTCAGACCCGACCCGCTTGGACCCGCCGGACCCGCTAGACCCTTTTCCTTCCAAACCGTAGACCCCGACTTCTCGCCTCCCGCCGCAGGGTAACGCCGCCGCCCACAGCCGCCGCTCCGCTTCTTCTTTCCGCAACCGCCTGCGACCGCTTCGGTTCCTCTCCCCCTCACCGGCCGCCTCTCCCTCTCCCACGGACACCTATAAGAACCCGCGGTCCGCCACTCCTCCACCGCCTTTCCCCTCTTCTCCGGCGAACTCCCGCACCAGCTCTGCCTCGCCGCCTGACCTCCTCCTCCTACTCTGGCTCCACCTCCAGATCCGCCACTTCTCTGCCGTGAGCCTCCTCCAGAACCTTCTCTCCGCGAGCCCTCGCCGAGCACCGGACCACCTCTCCAGCCCAGCCCCTCCTGGCCGCTCCGGCTCCGGCCGACTCAGTCGAACGCCGCCCGGCCTCCCCAGGCACCCCTAGCCCTCGCCGACCTCCGCCGACCTGAACCCCCGCTCCCAGTGTCCGGACGCTGATGCCCTAGCATCGGACACGGTCGGACACGGACACTTCGTGTCAACGCGGACACGAGAATTTGCAGTTTCTGGAGCCCTGTTCAGGTACCCGTTTCTCTCTGCTCGCTACCCTGTTTTCGATTCCGTCTGTTGCATCACGTAGCCTGCATGACCCCCTCGGTGCCCGTGCAATCCGCTCGGTGCATCGCGTCCTGTGGCGATCGCGAACCGCGATCCAAAAACAGGAAAACCAACGTCCTGTTTCACCCCGGAACTGAGTATGCCCCGCCAAACGGGACGACTTGGTCACGTATGGTCTTCACAGAAACGTGCGTGTCGTCGATACGGACGTGCGAGATTTTGCAGAAGCTGATTCGGATGTACGTGCACACCGGAATCAATGCGTATCCGCAGACACCGTCACGTTTCCGACCTTTCTGAATCTTGCTGTAACTTAGTGTACACACGTTGGATCGAGACGAAACTTACGCCATCGGACTCGTAGCAATACGCTGGTACTGTAAGCCAAGTTTGGTTCGATTCTGAGAACGTTGACAAAATTGCGTGTCGTGGGCCCCACAAGCTCCACCCGACGGGCGATTTTGCGAACGGCTCATCGGAATCCAATTCTGGAAGTTTTGTTGGGTTCGTATCATCGTTCCTGACCTGTTGACACTAAGTTGGACAAATTTGGAGACCTTTGACCCTGACACATTTTTCGGTGCAAAGTGGCCCACATTTGGACCCCGTTTTGCCCTGAAATGTCATTTTTGCCCTTGTCTCCAAATTGGACTTAAGGACAGGCATTTCTAGCTGATTAATATTTTCTGGATCTAATGGTGATGTCTATTTCAGCAATCGGAGTACTGCCTGAAATCCCAGCTAAAGCCAGAGCTACAATTGGAACCGGAAACCCAGGCAAGTGTATCTTGCCATAATTGTAGTATAATGATTCATTTTGTTCTCTTAAATTATTTTTTGTGACTATTGTACATACTTAACCTAGGACCGTGTGACTTACTTAGCGTTCGATTTTAGTCGGGTGCCAACACCGTACGCGGGTTGTGTAAAGTGAAATAGAAATGGACACCGAAACCCTTTGTATTCTCGTACTTGCCATATCAAGTACAATATACCCAGGACACCTGACACAGATCATGATACAGAATCTTTCTGAGATATTCATGGTGATTCTGTGTAGGATGCAGGATTGACATAGACATTATATTTTTAGTTCATATTATGACTCACTGTATTATTTATGATCTTACGTGACATGGACATGAGGTATCGTGGTCATGAGACGTATGATTACATTGGGAGGGGAGAGACACACAGGCTACAGGCTGATTTCTTATATATATAAAATCTATAGTAAATATATAGTAAAACATATAGTATAACTGCTACCGGCTCCCCGACACAGAGCTTGTAGTGGTATCAGCCTAAGTTCTAGTGATGCTCTCAACTTGCATTTCACATAGTTGGTTATATAGTTTACCCTATTGTTTTATTTACTTGCTGCACTGCATTATCTTTGGCTCGTATTATCTGTACCTTGCTATGTCCCCTGAGGACCTGGATCCGGATTATGTCCCCAGGATTAGCAGACGAGATCTACCCTGAGGTGTACGGAACATAAGCACTTCTCGGAACAGTACCAGTACCTGAGGATGAGGTGATCGCTGAGGACTTCTCCTGAACATCTGCTTCTCCATGATCAGTTATTATGGCAAATAGACTCTCTTTCCTGTTTAATGAAACAATTGTTACAAACTTTATATCGGGTTGTTCCCCGAATTACTTTGCTGAGACTGGATGTTTGATTTACTTTCCTTATTGTTATTAATCTTATTATCTTTTGTGTGAATGAGATTAGTTCTGACTTGTTGTTGTAGACCTTATATTACAGCTTAAGTATGCCCCGATGGATCCATTAAATTGGGTTTGTCCATCGGTGCGTGCTGCTGGCCATTATCACGCGTCCAATCCCTCGATATTTTGGGACTGGGGCGTGACAAGTATATTTAGCCTCTTTGGCAATGTCTCAAACTCCAATCCAACACGTGTTGCAAATTAACAAATGAATGTGAAGCTCCTGAATCGATTAATGTTATAGCAGGAAAAGATGAAACATAAATATTAGCTGCTACCACGTCACCTGATGCCAAAGCCTCCTTCAGAGACAAGAAAAATGCATGCCCTTTTCCTTATCGAGCTCCTTGTTGTTGCCTTCCCTGGTGGCGCTGTCGTGGTCTCTATTGTCCTTGCTTCTATTGGTGTTGGTGTTGATGTTTATACTGCCTATAAATCTGAGCCTGCGTCGGTAACGATCGCTGAGCTAATAGCCTCACTGCCAATGCTAGCTCTCCGTGCGGCATTGCTCTTGATGCTGGCAATGCAGAAAATAGGGGTGCTAGTCCCCTTGACCTCTACATTAATGGGCATATAGCAATCCTATGATCGGGACTACCATATCTCAGGCATAACCTATTTGCTGCCCTATAATCACTCCTAGTATGGCCTCCCTTACCACAATACGTACAGAATATTGATATTGACTGGCTCTGTAGCTTTTGGTGCCTCGGCTGCTGTTGTCGAGCTGGTGTCGTTACTGTTGAAACAACCACTCTACGCGGTAATGTGTCACGAATACGAATGCCATGAGATGGTGCTGACATTCGGGGTGATGCTCCTCCTCCAATGCTCTGTGCATGAGACCACTTATGGCCTCCTGTCCTCGATGTCATCCTTTAAAAAGTTAGTTCGTGCCTCCTGGCTGCCACTAATACGTCATCAAAATTCTGGTAGTTGGGTCCCTCTACCAACTGTAGAATTTCCAGGTGAAGTCCTTGATGGAACCTCATTGCCCTATCTGGCTCTGTTGTCACCATTGTTTGTATAAATCTACTTAATCGGCTAAATTCTATCGCATAGCTGTCCACTGTTCTACCAGACTACTTAAGGTTAATAAACCTTTGCTGTAACTCAAACTGATCAACGAATCGAAAATACTTTATTCCGAACCGAATCCTAAAATTATTCCAAGAAATAGGCTACCACAAACCGACCTTCTCTGTCGCCCACCAATCCCTGGCGAGATCCTGAAGTTGCAACTAAAATTGGTCAACCTATTACTCAGCTGGAACCTTGGCCGCCGCCAGAATACCCTCAATATCTTGGAGCCAATCGTCTGTCGTGATGTCATCCTCCGTACCATCAAAGTACCAAAGGTTAAGTCGGCAGAATCTAACTGACGCCCCCAATTTGTCCTTCGATCTCTTTCTAGAGCCATTTGTAACCCTTGGTTCAATAATATATTATGCTCCTGTTGATGGAGTTGCCGATGTTGTTGTACTGCCATCTAGTGATGTTGTGCGACCATCTTCCCCCCTGATGATTCTAATAAAGTGGGGGTATCTAGTGTTGCTGGCATTACTGGCTCTACTAGGGAGCCGGAACCTCCGGAGAAGGTTGCTCAATATTTTCTGTCACTGTCTCACCTGGGGGCCCAACCACTAGCTCGGCCCAAACCGGATCATGAGAAAATACTGTCTCACACTGCTGTACCATCTCGTCCGAACCTACTGGTCGCCTCGATGCCCCTGATGCTCCGGCAACCGAAGATGGAAAAGCCTTAGAAGAAAGGGACAAAACATATAAAGAACATGACGGGAAGGAATAGAGAAATAATCAATCAGATGGTTCAAGCTGAGTATCGAGAAGAACAGATTCAGGAATTCAAGGAGGAACATGTTTGACTGAGACTACTAAGATCATGGCACCCCACAAGTCTAGAAAATCTGACCTGCATGGGCCACCACTAAAACCTTATAACACCCCAATACTAGAATACAGAGATGGATATGTCCAGCTCCCCCGTACAAGGTATAGAACATCGTACGATGGTCGCGGCTATAGAAAGAAAAGGGGATGCATGCTATAATCAAGTATCTTAGGGTCTCAGTATGTCTCAATCATTCAAGCAAGTAAAAACAACATAGAATATTTGAGATAAAGTCGAAAGGTGCCCCAAACGCTTTATCGGAATGTTCTAGAGATCTAGCCATCAAAATGTTAGGCTAGCAGAATGTCAATAGTTACACAACCGAGATCAGCTGCAGTCTGATTATATTACAATTATATAAAAAGGAACTGATATCCAAACAAGCCGGCTAACAAGTGTCGGTGGCTAAACGTCCTAAAAAGTATAATGTACAAGACGAGCAGTGATCAAGAAACCTACTCGTGCCTTTCAACGATCATCCGTCTGGTACGCGTCATCGTAAAGGGGATAAGCTGGATCCTATGGTGATGGCTCTAAACCTAACCATATAAAACCAGTAGGGTTAGACATCAAATAGAAAGTACCACAAGAAAGCACAAATAAAGAAATAAAAAATTAGATCAAGCATATAGTGCAAGAGCCAAATATCATTAGCGTGTGCCCCCATCTTTGGGATAACTGTGAGACTCGTTTCACAGTATTAGTATTTTATGCGGATACGTATTTTGTGCTAGTTATTGTATTTTATTGGATCTCGAGGAAGCTCAAAAATATTTTAAATTAAAAATTTACTACTTAACCGGTATACCGACGGTATACTATAGTATACCAACGCTATACTGTCCGGTAGATATTTGTTTCACTTTTAAAATATTTTTGAGATATTTTCTCTATAAATAGTACTCGAGATATTTTATTTTCTTCTTTCTCTTTCTCTTTCTCTCTCCTCTCTTCTTCATTCTCTCTCGAGCTTGGAAGTGTGAACTTGAGACCTGGAGTATAATTTCTGAACCCCTTCGTGGTGGTGGATTAGAAGGTTTAGGATGGGAGCTCGCGTTAGGCAAGTACACCTTATCAATTTTGTGGACTTCTTTTACTTTCTGTTATTTTACTTTTCTGGAGCTTGGTTATTATTTTTTATCTTAGACTTGATTTTCTATAGTTGTTTATATTATGATTTTTAGCCTAGTGACAGTCTCGATTTTGATTTCTGATAGAATCTCGTTCCGTTCTTTTTTGGTAAATCGGTAACGGAAACGGTATCGGAGTCGTGACCGTGAGATTTAGTCCATATTGTGATTTGAGACTTACCCTAGACTTGACTTCTTGTTATACTTGGTTCTGGTAATTTTTGGGAGCCAAAAATCAGACTTGATTTAACCAAGTGTATTCTTGGAAACCAGCATACCGACGGTATACTACAGTATATCGACGGTATACCGATTTTGACCGACTTGATTTTTAGATATTTCTCTGTGAACCCTATCGACATACCGATGGTGTACTATAGTATACCGATGGTATATCGATCCCGTCGACATTGGTTGACCAACTTCAGGATATTTGTCTTGGCCGACATACCGACGGCATACTGGGCTGTGCCGACAGTATACCGATTTGTGAAACTTTATTTTCCGGTAAACTTCTGCCTACTTGGAACGACATACCGACGGTATACCAATTTGTTAGAATCCAAACTTGCTATATTTTTCTATCTCTGGACCGGTATACCGACGGTGTACTAGACTATACCGACAGTATATCGGACTGTACCGACGGTATACCGATAGTGCACTTTCTTTAGGAATTCTTGGTTTTTCGTGATTTTATGTTGAAACTTCTAGCTTTTGCTTGGACACGCGATGACTTGAACTGATTTGGACATGAACTTACATGGCTTCAGATGACATGACTTGACTTGACTTGACTTGCTTACTCAATTTCATCCGGCTTTGTCCGGCTACACGTGATGACATAAATGACTGGACTTGACTTGACTTGGCATGATTTTATATAGCTTCATCGAACATGGCTTGACTTAGTTTCATCTGGTTAGACATGGTTTTATAAGGTTGTACCTAGTTTTACCTGGTTTCACATGGCTTTACCTGGTTTTACTTGCATTGACATGACTTTACTTGGCTTTACATGGCTTCACTTGATTTTACGTGGCTTGATTGTTGTCGTGGCATACATGAGTCCGTATGTGCAATCTATATTAAATATGTTTGTATTACTATTAGAACTTGATTTGTCTGCACCATGTTTATGATTGATTCTGCGGAATACCACACTCGGATTCTTACAAGAAACTGCTAGGGGTTAAATAACTAGAGATTCACTTATTACATGGCTAGAAATTTTCCTAGATTGTATGTAGTCTCGTTTATTAATACTATTATCTAGAGGAGTATCTATTGGTTTATATTGTGGCGTATCTTGAGGATTATCCAGTTGGTTGTGTGTATAGATATCCCGGTCGGACTGTAGGAGCATGTAATCAAAAGGAACTCTAGTATCGCGTTGCATTATAAAGTTAGTAATTAAGGATTGTGATAACCCTAGTTAGTTAAAGGTATCAAGCCGTAATTATGTGATTTGCCGTGATTGGTGGTTAGACTAGGCTTCACATGATCACCTTACTTTCAGTACTTTTTGTTTCCTTATTGATTATCAGATCCAGATATGTCTCATTGTAGGTTTTACAGTATTTATTATACTAACATCTTTTACCTTCGGTCTTTACTTTCCAGTATTTGTATTACTTGTGTTGTTGGTTTAAGTTCCTAGATTGGCTTTCTTTGTGGTACTTGCTATTTGGGGGTCTGTCCCACTGGTTTTGTATGGCCAGATCCAGTAGTAACACCAGAGATCTTCCATACTATCCTGAGGATGGTGGCCACCAGGAACACCAGACCGCTTGAGTAGGTTTTTTTACTTCTCCACTCTGATGTACATTCTATTTTGTGGGCGTTTAGCCACCGAGCATGTGTTTAGCTCATGTTTTGGTTTAATCAGTTAGCCTACGGGCATTAGCATGATTGAAATATCCTAGGGTTGATCATGTATAACTCAGATTTTGGCTAGTTTATTCATTATGTGTTTACTAGCATCATGATAATCTATATTTTATTGTTTGTGATGCTTTACTATTATATTTTAGGTGATCTTACATCTAGTTATTATTTATGTTGTTCTTGTGATTGAGACACTAGGGCTTGTTGGACCTAGGCTTGACTGATGGTTTGTAGTAATGACCCCTCATGGCTTCACCGTATATGCAGACTACCGGAGTGCTCTAAGTATACGTAGATGGCATTGTCAACCCCGTTCTCCATAAATCTGATTCTGGGAAATGACAATAACATAGCACTCATTCGCCAAACAAGGACAAAAAATGTCATGCCACCCAAGATAAGGTACGTCCCATGATTATGGTCAAGCTACAATTCTGTGTCGTAGTTCAGTCCATATTCCATCATAGCATAATGACTCAACTCCCCAACCAAACAAGAAAAGAAGTTGAACATCATACTATGACAGTCCATGTCCCTAAGCTACTAGCAGAATTACAATCATAACCAAGTCAGGTTAGAATGGTCAAACAATGTTACAGCTTTTTATGTGGAGTCTGGGGTTATCCCAGATATAATAATAATCAGCATCCTTAGATCGTTCAATGTCGAGCAGGACTAACCGAGCCAATAATATACAAGTAAAGAATTATGATCGCAACAGTTTCCCGTAGGGCCACCGCGCTAATTGTCGTACCAGTTCCCTGTAGGGCCACCACACTGATGAATCAGTAACAGTTCCAACCTTCCTATAGAAAAAATGTTGGCTCAGTCATAAATATAAAAAGGTCAAATATTGTACTATACTAAATGTAAATGATATACAATATTTGTGGTGTCCATCCTTGCATACCATAAAAATTATCCTGGGGCGGCCCATCACGCACAATCTCGAAATATTGTTCCCTTTCTATGTTCTAATCAGCTTTTATGTTACCTAATTAACCCTACAGTGATATGGAATTCCCTGTCGTGGCCACAGGAATATTCTTCTTAATGATTTCGTACAGAGTACGGGCATATTTGATACGAATCTATTTAATATAAGGAGTCAAGTCTGGATCCACCCAAATATAGATGCAACATTCAAACCAGCAATAACCTAGCCACGCTATGGTTCTGACCCATTATCATTTTTGTGCCAAGAATTCAAGAATATAATATTATGCACCGAGCAGGAATTATCATGTCACGTTCAGTGTACATGTTGGCTAATATCCCACACTCAGTGTACAATGTAGCATTTATAAATAGGCGAGCAGGACAAGTGTATCGGCATGAATACAATAACCAAGGTAGGATACCAAACCTATCATTTGGTCACAAGAATCATGTTTTATCAGGTCAGGAGTCATAATTAATTAGGAATCTCATATCTCATATGATCGAGTCATGGTCATGAATGTCTCATCAATTCCTCAAATTCTGGGATCATTTATCATCAATCATGGTCGATCTCAACTAATCTAGAATATGCATCAAGTGCACAACAGGACCCATGCATGCACAATTAATCACGAAAAGTTTGGGGTTGGCGCACTTTGCAAGCACCGAATATAGGCTACTTAGGAATAGTGGCGCACTATGTGCGAGCAAGCAACTATATGGCACACAAACCTATAACATTAGGTCCCAAAATTCATGGCGCAAAAATCTATAACATGGCACACAAAATCGATAATAGAGTAGCAGGAAGATGTGGCGCACAAAAATTAAGAATTACGAGAATAGGCACATTCTACATACGCAAACAAACTGGCACGCAATTCAAGAATTACAAGAATAAGAGTCGATGTACCTTGCAAGTGCAAAAAAACTAAAAGACAAAACATGAGTCCCTGGGCAACGCGATAGTCCAAAAAACGACATTCGAGGGCCTCAAAAATTGAGACGTGCCGAAGTCAAGGCTCGCTTATCGAGGCTGAATCGAGTAAGAGTGCGCCAAGAGTCAACAAGTGCACTGGGTTTTTAATCCATCAAAAGTGTGCCAATCGTTGAGCGTCCAAAAAATGCGCCAAGGGTTGTGTGCATAAGAGCGGCGTACATTTGATAGTTAATGCACAATGTGCCAATTGTATGTCGGTCTGCTGATTTGGTTAAAAGTGCACCAAGGAGAAGGTTGGTCAAAAGTGCGCTAAAAAGTAGACTGGCGCACTTTTACTTGGTTCATTCGATAATACGTCAATTGTGCGTCAGAGGCTAAAATCTTTCAAAAGTGTGCGAAGAATAATTTTTCAAAAAATTCATCCCCTTGACATACTTTTGTAAGAAATTGGCAGTACTCTTAAAATACGCATGAGTATAGAATGTGGGTCACATTCAAAATGTGCCCATAGTACAAATTCTTCTGTGTACTTATTGTCACTGTACTTCTACTCCAACCGACCCACCATTGATGCACTCAGAGCTCAAGCTCGAGACTATGACAGTGCTCCATTCCTCAATCAACAAGAACCAAAAATCAAGAAAAATTCAGGCTCAAAATCAGGGAACAACATCTTTTAAAAATACCTCATTTTTAGGGGATCATTCTCTAGGAAAATATACTCATAAAAATCCTCATAATAAAATCAAGATAAAACCATTAACTACCTCAAATCTATAAACTCCAAGAACTAACTATAAACAGAATACTACTAGAAACTAATTATAATAACAAACACTAAGAATAAAATTATAGCCAATCATGTTTCTTCATATTTGCAAGATATACTTTTCATGAAAAAAATCATGAACAAAACAAGAGAAATGAACAAGTGAGGAGAGAGAATGAGAACAAGGATATATATAGGCAAGGGATTGATGGTGAACCGTCAGATCTTCCCAACAAATCTAAGCCACACACCCTACCTACCACCAACATACCATCTATATTAGCCAATGTGCGCCAAGCTCCACTCAACCGTGCACTTGAAGTATACTTAAAGTGCGCCAAAATGAAAACACAAGCAAAAGTGCACCAACTTGAGTATATTCCAAGTATACGGGATAGGGGAGTGATAATTCACAAGCATTTTGACAGCTTTAATTATGTAGCTTGTTGTCCACTCATGTGTGTGTGTGTGTGTGTGTCTATATATATATATATATATATATATATATATATATATATATATATATATATATATATATATATTGTTGTGATATTATTTTTAAAGAAAACTTGGAATACGGATGTTCAAAAAGGAAAAAACACAAGAAGTCTCATAGGAAAAGACAGTATAGGAAAAGATATCCCAAAAGAAATAATTCCAAAAAAATTCAAAATTAGAAAATACAACAAGAAAAGGTTTTCTAAGAAAATTTGTTATATCAGACCTAGGAAACCTAAGTCTAAATGTAAATAATTTGTGTGTGATAAATTAGGACACTTTGCTAACGAATGCAAAGACAAAGTCAAGACTTTAGAAAATATCAAAGTAACTATTTTAAATAATGATTATGAGATATGCTTAGGAGAAAGGAAAGAGGAGAGAGATGAGATAATATTTGAATTAGAGTCTCTATCTGATTCTGAATCTTCAGATCATACTGAAGATAATTTAGAAGAAAATTCTTCATCATCGGAAGAATTAAAATTTGGTACCTGTGAGATAATGAGAGTATCCGAAGAAGATGGAAATGTCTTTAACCTTGAGAATACCCAAGGATAAAGTCTAGAGATAATCAAGGAAAATCTAAGAGATATTCGAAATCTTAAAATAGAAACAAATGAGATCTACAGGAATAACTCATTTTTATTTTCTACATTTTCTAGACAGAAAAGCTACATTTTTGAAAGATTCAATGGGAACATTTCTTCTTCTGTAGAAGAAAAATAAACAACTAAGCTACAGATTTTGCCTTTGCAAAGAATAAAAAAACTTAGAAAAAAATACGATAAAAGATATAACTATTTGTATATAGGCACTATCCAAATAAAGATTATTTCTCTATTCAGAAAATGAATAGATTCTCTAATCTTAGTCATGATTAGTGATGATAGAGTTATATCGTCCAAAATGGACTCTATAGTGGGAGTCATTCAATCGAACATGGTTGTAGGACACCTAATATTTACCCTATATCCAGGGTATATGATAGCCCTTGACTATCCTAATATCGAAAAGGTTATAAACTGATATATTCAATTACAGAATATAGTTCTTGCTAAACAAAGTAACCCGTTAGCTATTGTTTGGGAATTTCTATGTGCTATATCAGAAGTACCTACTTTTAAAACTTCTGAAAATTTTGATTTATTTCAAAATAAGGCCATAAAATTGTTGAACGAAGATCAAGGTGAAATAATTCAGCCAAAGTTATTATCCTTATCAGATATATCCTTACTTGAAACATGGATAACATATATTTCTACTATAGGGTCACAACCAATTTGTAGAATTACCCAAAAGAGCTTTACAGATTTCTGAAAATATATTGGTTATTTCTACTCGAGTTTCACCTTTTTCTTATGTCTTGGATGGTGCACTAGTTCAAGGCGTCCCTCAAATAGATGCATTCAACCAAACTTAGGGTTAGTGAAAATCGGACAAGCTACTAGCGATACTCTCAAGGGTTCGCACAGGTTGGCACAAAGGCCACTCGCAGCATACAACCAGACAAGCAAGCATATCATTCAAAACGTATTTTGAAAGTATTTAGACTTATTGTTGGAACATCCCATCGAGGCATTGAGAGAGAGCGTGCACATAACCCACGAACGAGCTTTCGAAACAGAGATATCGAATTAAAGTCCAAAGGCGTAGAAGCCAGGCTCTGATACCAATATGTCACGCCCCGATCTCCCGCAGGCAATCGGCCGTTCCCGCTAGGCGGGAATCACCCTCGCCAGCGCTCCCGCGGAACGATCGCTTAACCCATCCGGGCGTGATGCCGCACGAGCGTGAGCCACGCCCGTGCAAGGCCATGGTTCATTGGCTGGCGGTTAGAGTTCTAAGCCACAGAGTCGCACAGATTGTCCGAGTACAGCGGAGTCATGAACGCATAGGCGATCGGTAACAGGTTCACTGAGTCGGCAAATATATCGGAAGCATAGAAACACAAGTTGAAGTAAAGCAAGCTCTTTTATTGATATAAACTTGTGTTACCGGCGGCGTATAGCCGAGATTACAAGTCGCTCAAGTCTCTCTCTCTGAAACAGTAAAAGCGTGCCAAGTGGCTACAACTGTGGAATGAATGTACAGGCGATGGTCAGGCGACGCTCCAATATTATGTCTTGTATATGCGCTTCAGTCCCGGACGCACCGTTGCAAGGCTTCAGAGGGAACTCTTGGCCTTAGCACGCACGAAGGAGGCGTCCGCACCGCACGAGGTTCTCCCGCACCCTGCATATCAAACTGGTGGATTATCAGTACATTGAATGCACTGGTGGGGAAGTTACTCGCCCGCTCGACAAATCCAAACACGTAATACAGGTTCCGTGCACAACTATTAAGTTATCTTTCTAGTTGCCTTAGGATCAGTTTCATGCAAACGTTGAATAGCCTAACGTGTCGGGCAGTGCGTCGTGCGATGTTAGAGGAAACACGGCGAGATTTACCAACTTACCATCTCCTTCCCTGTCCAAGGCAAACATTGAGGCAAATATGTTAATTCAAGCACGGGCAAGTATAAGCATTCAGGAGGCAAGCATATGCAAACACGAGTACTTATTTCAAGATCGTTCAGGTGTTTAGTTGCTCTTGATGCGATACAGTGCCTCGCACGCGGATAGCCGCTAAGCGAGGATGAATTGTTTATCTTTCATTTACAAGCAAGCATGCAATAAGTTTATCACAAGGCGATCACTGGCGTATGCCATATGGACGGTATAGTCTAGACGAGATGGTTTGCAACAAGAACAAGAGGTGCTGCAAGCCATTCCGACGAACAAGAGACTATTTAGTCTAGACGAGAATGCTTTGCAACAAAGTACAAGAGGCGCTGCAAGCCATTCCGCCTGAACAAGAGACTAAGAACAATTGGTCTCGCCCGGACCGGGTCGATGCCAGTGCCCCAACATCGCCCACGAGACCGTTACCCTGTGCACTGGTTGTCCATGATCGAACGGGGCCTTGGATGGGGCAACAAGAGTACAAGACAAGAGTACAAGACAAGAGGCAAGCTGTTGAGGCAACAATAGTACAAGACAAGATACTTTGCCTGTTTTATTGTTCAGTGACTGTCTTTTGCCTTGATGCAATTCTCCTAGGGCGAAGATTGCCTTGGTGACCTAGCGGTCCCGAATACTTGCAGGTTCGTTCAGGCATGGAACGACTATGTAGTAGTCTCCCGGAGTTTGGATGAAAACACGGTAACAATCAAGCAGACAAGCATGCGTTTCTAAGGAACATAAGCAGGCACGTTGCTCGGGCCCGAAGGTAGTCCGAGAGATGAAACCGTTAAGGGACTTAGCATGCGAGGGTCTGAGTATAAGCAGTATTTTATTTTCATGTTCTAGCAAGCAATACAAGTTGGGATTATTTCCTTAGCTAGGTGCGTTGGATTTATTAGTATGCAGGGGGTGAATCACCTAGCGACTAGCATAAACATTCCAGATTTTTTGTGTGCTGGCTAAGCAAAGACAAGTTCACCGTAGCCACCCACCTTAGCGATGATTCGCCTCGGTAGAGCGATACGTCTGAGCGAGCCTCTGAAAGTCCAAGCCGGATCCTGTAGGGGCAAGTCTGGATATCCTTTGCTTCTTGATCGAGGCAAAGCAGGTCGGGACAGTTGCACTTTTGCCGATTGAGTCGGCAGTCCGCTTGAGCGGAACGGGGTGTTACATCCTACCCAACTTAGAAAAAGTCTCGTCCTCGAGACTTATTAAGGACAAGCAAAAATCTAGGGTTGAGGCAATCCTAGACAAGTCGTTTGTACTTGTTTCATTTGGATATTCACTTGCACAAGCTTAGAAATCAGCATATCGCTTAGACTGGATCGTGCGCACTTTACCCTCTAGCGTGAACACGTCAACCAGCTTAGTGATAGCGAAGTCTTAGCACTCGAGTTTCACCTTTTTCTTATGTCTTGGATGGTGCACTAGTTCAAGGCGTCCCTCGAATAGATGCATTCAACCAAACTTAGGGTTAGTGAAAATCGGACAAGCTACTAGCGATACTCTCAAGGGTTCACACAGATTGGCACAAAGGCCACTCGCAGCATACAACCAGACAAGCAAGCATATCATTCAAAACGTATTTTGAAAGTATTTAGACTTATTGTTGGAACATCCCATCGAGGCATTGAGAGAGAGCGTGCACATAACCCACGAACGAGCTTTCGAAACAGAGATATCGAATTGAAGTCCAAAGGCGTAGAAGCCAGGCTCTGATACCAACATGTCAAGCCCCGATCTCCCGCAGGCAATCGGCCGTTCCCGCTAGGCGGGAATCACCCTCGCCAGCGCTCCCGCGGAACGATCGCTTAACCCATCCGGGCGTGATGCCGCACGAGCGTGAGCCACGCCCGTACAAGGCCATGGTTCATTGGCTGGCGGTTAGAGTTCTAAGCCACAGAGTCGCACAGATTGTCCGAGTGCAGCGGAGTCATGAACGCATAGGCGATCGGTAACAGGTTCACTGAGTCGGCAAATATAGCGGAAGCATAGAAACACAAGTTGAAGTAAAGCAAGCTCTTTACTTCAACTGGTTCACTGAGTCGACGATCGGTAACAGGTTCACTGAGTCGGCAAATATAGCGGAAGCGATCGGTAACAGGTTCACTGAGTCGGCGATCGGTAACAGGTTCACTGAGTCGGCAAATATAGGTTCAGTCCCGGACGCACCGTTGCAAGGCTTCAGAGGGAACTCCTGGCCTTAGCACGCACGAAGGAGGCGTCCGCACCGCACGAGGTTCTCCCGCACCCTGCATATCAAACTGGTGGATTATCAGTACATTGAATGCACTGGTGGGGAAGTTACTCGCCCGCTCGACAAATCCAAACACGTAATACAGGTTCCGTGCACAACTATTAAGTTATCTTTCTAGTTGCCTTAGGATCAGTTTCATGCAAACGTTGAATAGCCTAACGTGTCGGGCAGTGCGCCGTGCGATGTTAGAGGAAATACGGCGAGACTTACCAACTTACCATCTTCTTCCCTGTCCAAGGCAAACATTGAGGCAAACATGTTAATTCAAGCACGGGCAAGTATAAGCATTCAGGAGGCAAGCATATGCAAACATGAGTACTTATTTCAAGATCGTTCAGGTGTTTAGTTGCTCTTGATGCGATACAGTGCCTCGCACGCGGATAGCCGCTAAGCGAGGATGAATTGTTTATCTTTCGTTTACAAGCAAGCATGCAATAAGTTTATCACAAGGCGATCACTGGCGTATGCCATATGGACGGTATAGTCTAGACGAGATGGTTTGCAACAAGAACAAGAGGTACTGCAAGCCATTCCGACGAACAAGAGACTATTTAGTCTAGACGAGAATGCTTTACAATAAAGTACAAGAGGCGCTGCAAGCCATTCCGCCTGAACAAGAGACTAAGAACAATTGGTCTCGCCCGGACCGGGTCGATGCCAGTGCCCCAGCATCGCCCGCGAGACCGTTACCCTGTGCACTGGTTGTCCATGATCGAACGGGGCCTTGGATGGGGCAACAAGAGTACAAGACAAGAGTACAAGACAAGAGGCAAGCTGTTGAGGCAACAATAGTACAAGACAAGATGCTTTACCTGTTTCGTTGTTCAGTGACTGTCTTTTGCCTTGATACAATTCTCCTAGGGCGGAGATTGCCTTGGTGACCTAGCGGTCCCGAATACTTGCAGGTTCGTTCAGGCACGGAACGACTATGTAGTAGTCTCCCGGAGTTTGGATGAAAATACAGTAACAATCAAGCAGACAAGCATGCGTTTCTAAGGAACATAAGCAGGCACGTTGCTCGGGCCCGAAGGTAGTCCGAAAGATGAAACCGTTAAGGGACTTAGCATGCGAGGGTCTGAGTATAAGCAGTATTTCATTTCCATATTCTAGCAAGCAATACAAGTTGGGATTATTCCCTTACTAGGTACGTTGGATTTATTAGCATGCAGGGGGTGAATCACCTAGCGACTAGCATAAACATTCCAGATTTTTTGTGTGCTGGCTAAGCAAAGACAAGTTCACCGTAGCCACCCACCTTAGCGATGATTCGCCTCGGTAGAGCGATACGTCTGAGCGAGCCTCTGAAAGTCCAAGCCGGATCCTGTAGGGGCAAGTCTGGATATCCTTTGCTTCTTGATCGAGGCAAAGCGGGTCGGGACAGTTGTACTTTTGCCGATTGAGTCGGCAGTCCGCTTGAGCGGAACGGGGTGTTACATATATTAGTTAAAAAATTCTCTCCATAAGCAGTGTTACCTACGAGATCATCAAACTCTATATAGGGTATGATCTTTATTCATTTGAACAAAAATAATTGAATTACCTAAAATAAGAAGTTGTATATACTCGAATAGGAGTTAGGATTCTAGAAGGACGTTATGGTAGAATAGCTCCAAAATCAGGGTAGGCTATTCAACGTAATACTTGGATTAATGGATGTATCATAGACCCACATTATATAGGAGAAGTTAATGTTTTAATAGAAAACCATGGTCTTCCACCTGTGCAAATTTGATCTGGTTATAAAATTGCATAACTTATAATTGAGAAGATTTTTACCCCAAAAATTATAGAAGTTACCAGCATTTTCCCAAAAGGAAATAGCGAGACAAGATTCGGTTCTTCTAAGTTTGGATCTTCCTATAAAGGTGTAAACTTCCTCGACCAAATTTAGGTCTACTTGGCTTAGATAGAGAGACTAGGGTTAGTTTGGAGCCATTTAAAATTAGAATATAGTATTTTAAATTAATGTACATAATATTCGTATCACTTTGTGCACCTTACCGTTGCTTCGATATTTGGAGCGCTACACTAGCATTTGCTTTCAAACAAATTTTACACACTTTTCTTAGATGTGTCAGCCTTTCATTCTGACCTTTGTATAACTCATAAATACCCTCTCTTGTGCTTCATTTTAGTCGCACAATATTTGTTACAAATATTTTTTATAAATCCAACTTTGCATCTTTGTCCGTTCCAATCAAAATTGGAGACACAACCTCGACCCATTTTGTGCAACCCAATTTATGACAATAATTATTCCGAGTCTACTACGTCCATGATACTTGTGTCCCACCCAATTTTAACCCTATGCATTTTCAATTAATTAAAGAACACAATTTATACTAATTTTAATTAAATTGGTGTAACGACCCAACCTAACCCAAAACTAGATCCAACACCAACCCAAACTCCCACTCACACCCTCAAGGTTCATACTAAATACCACACACCCTTTTAACCCACTACATCATACCAAACATGGTATTTTTTCTTATCCAATCCCAAACCCCATCGTTTGTGCAATTTTTTAATTGTTAGGGGCTTTTTTACAAATAAACAATTAGGTGTCCACGTTTTATTAGAGCCAAGCCATGAAGAAACCCTCCCCTCATGTGTTGACCGGTCCCCCCTAAGCTTTTCCTCTATTTTTGGGTGTACTACATACTACTTTTTCCACTACCACATCCACACCCTCCATTCAAATTTGTCCCATCCTAGCCACCCATTCCTTCATGAAAAATTCTTTCCCCCATACCTAGGAATGCATATGGTCGGCCCTAATTTCAATGCAAGTCTCCTCCCTCTCTCCTACATAAACCACCTCCTCCCTCTCTCCATTTTTTATTCCCACCAACATCACCCGAACCCTAACCTAATTCTCCTTCTTCTTCCCCGACTTCCTCTTCCCCCTCCGATCAGCCACCAGCCCGCCACCACAGCACCGCTACCTTCATCCTCTGACCTCCTTCCTCCTCCACGACAGCAACCGCCTCTGCAGCCATCATCATCCATGTCCACATCATCTCTTCCCCGACCTTTTCTTCTTTCCTGACTCCTTCTCCTCCTCCGGTCAGCCGCCACAACGCCACGACCATCACCACTCACCTTCGAACTTCCTCCTCTGACCATCCTCCTCCCCGACAGCCAACATCCCGACAATAACCATCGTCACCACCACCATTGTCACCACCGCCACAGCAACCATCGACACCACCACTTCCATCACCATCACACCACCATCTCCACCACCGCCACCACCTTAGCACCACCCTCTCCGTCACCATCACCATTGTCACCAACTCACCATCTCCACCACCTCAGCAACCACCGCCATAGTACCACGGTCCCCTCGCCACCACCACAGTCCCCTCGACCTCCTTCGACCATCACCCACAACCACCCCACTACCATCTCCTTCTCCATTCACCTCTATCACCACCATCACGGTCTCCTCACCACCACCACCAGTCCCACGACCATCCCGCCACCACTAGCAACCCGCCACTGCCACCAAGCTGCTGCCGCTGCGAGTTGTGGCCATTGCCGCTGCCAGTGTTGTTGCTGCTGTTACTTTGCTTGGCCGGAGCACCACCCCCCACCCGCCGGAGGCAAGCCGACCTCGAGTCGAGGACGAGCATCACCCCCTCCTAGTCGAGCACACCTAGGTTTGCATCGTTACTCCTCTTCCTTGATTGTTACATGGATAAATGTTAAATAGTGAATCCTAATACCTAGTATTTATATGTACGTGTTTATATGTGCATAGTGGTTAGTATTAGTAATACTTCATAGAAATTTGGTTATTAGTATGGTATACATTTGTGTTGACCCTAGGTGTTTAGACTAAAATTGTCTTATGTGCTCACTAACCTACTAGCTAGGGCATGGGTTTAGTGATTATGATATTTGGAGATTGTAACGTGCTTGGTATTTAACTATCTTATTATGCACGGTATTTGAGGATATGATGTACTCGTACCTGGAGACCTAGATGGTTACCAATATCGAACTTGTCTTAGAAATCTTAGTAAGTAGAATACCTAGTACCCATGTGTTAGAGGTGCAACTTAGCACCTACATGAATCATAGTTATGACCGCGATTGTAACATGAGAAATTATACCATAGGATGACTTGTAAATACTGTGGAACAAGTAGACTAGGTGTACCACCCCTACTTCCTTGATCCTTGACTAGTCAACCTTAGCCAACGTATTTAGTTAGAACGTTTATTTGGGTTAGTCTCTGCGTAACTCATGACGTTGCGTAAGTTGTACTTTTGTACATAATTAGCATAGTGCAATGTAGTGGTTGATGTTTATTGTTCATAGGCACCCAAGACGATTCTACCTTGGCTGCGGGTTCCAGATCCTTACTTGTGCACATCGGAGTTCCAGGCAAGTATACCTTGCCATGTTGTACTGTTTAAATTTAGTTATTATTTAGTTATATATTTTATTATTTTAATATTATATAATTGTGTGCGTCCGAGAAAGACTCGGGTGCAGTCAACAAGGCATTAACGTTAGGACTTGTGTCTGACCTAGTGTCTAGTAGACGCATCTAAAGTTGTAAAGTTATCAATATGACTCCCCAGGCCTTGACACGTATCATTGCACGTCACAGAGTGAGTTCATGTAGGGATGCGTTCTTCATGCTTGACTGGCCATCGGTATGAGTAGCACGTGTGACAGAATTTAGCTTAGTTGTATATTTCTTTAGCGACTTGCATTATAGTATGAGATGTCCACGTCGTATTCGCGACTTGTATATTGGCATTGGACGGGGAAGACAATTAGTAGGCGTATGGGACATACATTTGGCTACCGTAGTTTCAAAGTAAACTACGGGGTCGTGGGCCTCAGTGTTACCCGGTTATGGGCTATGTGTTACCCAGTTATGGGCTCAGTGTTACTCGGTTATGGGCGTATATACTTGTCGATACATCCGGCAGAGATTACTAGCTGTGCGCTGTCATGATCGATGATGTAGTCAGCATATACTTATGGCATCCAGTTTACATCTAATGCCAGATACTTAGCCTCTAGCTTGACGCTACGCTATATACCGTTCACCTACCCATACATACCAAGGTTGTCTTCAAGTGCATTTTACTTAGCTGGTTAGATCACCCTCAAGATTATACAGTATTTACTTTATGGCATATATTTTTGTATCTTGTTATGTCCCTCTGAGGACCTGGTTCCCTTCCAGGTTATTTGTGCAGTTTGCATGATGCTTGATCTAGTGGAGTGTGGACATCGTTGCATGTATCTTTATATTTTTTAGCTATTACAGTCATGTACTACTTTCTATTTTTGATTCTGCTTTTATAGCCTAGAGTTTATAGGCCTATATTTGTTCTTTTGGCCTATTCGAACGGATGTATTATTGGGCTGCAGACTGATGATGCGTATAGTTTCTCCTTGAGATTTATTTACCATGGATTGAGATTTAGTTTATTTGTTGCATGTTTAGAATTAGATTTTTGCTTGATCACTTGACCGTGGACAGCATAAGTGCACTTCGTCGGGTCCATTAAATTGGAAATTCCTACGAAGTCGTACCAGCTGGCCATTGCCACGTATTTGGTCCCACGTGTTATGGGACTGGGGTGTGACATGGTTTTATTGGTGGCCCATGCAGGTCTGAGCATATCATTTTGGTTACGTTATTGTACCGAACGAGCCTGCAACTTAGGATTAATGTTGAATAAGATCTCAATCCATAACTGATTTTAAAACTTCTCTTGTATTCGATTGTTGTCCTTGGACTTCATTGTTGTATTCGTTCATTTACCTTCGACATTGTTATTATTGTTTCTCATCTTCCTTATTTCGGAGAGATGGATGCTCGCGCACGATAATTTCCTCCAGGAGCAGATCCTAGTCAAGACGGAAGAAAGTATGATTGATATGATATTTTATGAGAAGATGGTTACCCTTAGTAGGATAGGTTGATAAGTTCTTTCTTATTTCTAGAGTTACTATAGATTGTTGGCATAAGAATTAGGCATAGAAATAGAGGCTTAGAACTAACCCTGCCTATTGTTTATGGTAGCATTGATTTGGAAGTATTAGAAGCTAGATAGAGGGTTCAATTCTAATACTCTGGAATACCTTATGGAATACATAGTTAGATTCTAGGGATTAGTTGTGACCTATGGCAGTGATGCAAGGAATGCCTGGTTGCCTTGTGACTTACAGTAGCAGACCTAAAAAAATTTTACCCTTTAGATAATGATGATTATATGACTAAGCTAAAACAGATAGGTAGATTGCTAGACCCAATATTTGGATGATGAGATAACTTGAGTACTACAATATAGCTTTCAAATCATATTAGATGTACTTGATTTATTTGGATTGCCAATGTCTATTAGGCTCGTGGTTTCATCTTTGAAAACTTGAGTAGTTGAGCTAGTATCTGAGATTTAGTTTAGTTGTTGCAGACTGATAATGCGTATCGTTCCTTCTTGAGATTTATTTACCATAGATTGAGATTTAGTTTAGTTGTTGCATGTTTAGAATTAGATTTTTGCTTGACCACTTGACCGTGGACAGCGTAAGTGCACTTCGTCAGGTCCATTAAATTGGAAAGCCCTACGGAGTCGTACCAGCTGGCCATTGCCACGTATCTGGTCCCACGTGTTATGGGAGTGGGGCGTGACAAAAGGCCAAACTATTAGAGCCTCCAGAAATTTATTTTATAACTAGTATTCTTTTTAATCTAAAGGAATATACTATTAATTGTATCTACATAGAGGTTGATATATCCTATAAAAACTAAGAAGACCTTACATTACATGCACTAGTAGATATTGGTGCTACAACCAGTATAATTAGACTTGAGTTGGTACCTCCAGAGTACCAACATAAGTTAACATGAACAAATTGTCTCTGGTATTAGTGAAGAATTTAGACTAACAAACTATATTTTCTCCTTACCGTTCGAAATTACCACTATTAATAATAAAGTTCGTACTTTCATTATACCACAGCTAATTATTTTTCCTAATATACATGGAAATATTATTCTAGGAAATAATTTTATTCAGACTGTCTATCCTTTCAAAATAAAATTAACTTATATATCTTTTCAGAATACAAGAATTCCTAGGCTAAAAGGATATATCTTTTTAGCCCATAAAGATTTTAAGTTAACAAAAAAATGCGCAGCTTCTTTGAAACGTGATAATTTTAGCATAAACATTAGCATATACAGTACTTTAACAAGGCAAATTTTACCATTTTCTGAAAAAAAAAATATTATGAATAAATTAAAAACTTTATTTGTTCAGAATCCATTACAATTTTGGGATAAGTCTCCTAGATTTTGTAAACTCACCCCAATCGATAACACTAAATTAATTTGAGTTAATTCTATTTTATACACCCTTCAAGATAGACAAGAGTTTGATAAACAAATAAAAGAATTACTTGAATTAAAACTTACTTTAAGAAGTAGTAGCCCCCATTCCTCTCCATCTTTTATGGTTATAAGCCATAGCAAACAAAAGAAAGGAAAAACTCGTATGGTACTTAACTACAAAAGGGTTAATGACAATATTAAATTTGATGGTTTCTTCATTCCCTCTATGGAAGAAATTTTAAGTCGTATTAAGGATGCAAAATGGTTTAGCAAGTTTGATGCTAAAAATAGTTTTTGACAGATAAATCTATAAGACAAAGTTTCTAGGTAACTCACAGCTTTCTATACACCTTACAATCATTATGAAGGTACGTCCTGGACAAAGTCATGTTCTTGACTAAGTCGTTGGTACCGATTTATCTCGAGACTTGATCTCTGTCCATTTTGGGAGTCAGCATAGGCCAGCGAGGACGACTTCCTATTTTGCTGACTCAGGATACATACGTATCCGTATACCTCTAGTTCTTTCTCTTTTCTTTTGATTGTGTGGATTGCTTGCACCTTTATTTATAATGTTGTTGCTTTTATTACCTGCCTATTTTATTATGCTTGATATTCAATTAGCTGTAGTTCATGAGATTTGGTAGTTCATATGGTTTTCTGGATCATGAGTTTTCTTGCTTGGTGATCAGCTCGACTAGCCTAGCGAATTCTGAGAACAAAATTTTCTAAGGTAGATAGAAATGTCACACCCATTCCCAGATTTGGTATTCTTGAATTTGTGATATTTAAAAATTTTCCTGTAGATGTATTCAAGCTGTATTTTACATGTTGATTCCTACTAATTATGATATATTTTATTTAATTATATTCTTGTTTATTGTAGAAGACTATCCGAGACCAGTAATGAATACCTTGGTAATTGCCATAGCCCAGTTCTAGGACCCGTATACAGGATGGATACCAGACCCGGTTCACTCTTGGAACTACTACGCCTATTTTGGATGGTTGAGATTTGGTTGGAGAGTATCATGACTTAATCTTAGGGCTAACCTCATTCCGTCGGAAAAGAAACCGGTCGCTCGTCAAAAAGTTCTCCACTTGGTATATATATATATATATATATATATATAGTTTTCTCTCTCCTCTCTCATTCTTCCTCATTTCCACTTTTCTCCTTCTTTCTTCTTCCTCCTTCCCTCAAGAGCTCCCCCTGGCCGAACCCTAGCCCTAGCCCTATCCCTAAACTTGGTTCTAGGAAGAGGTTTGTTAGTCCACCAAGGCAAGTACATCTTGCTCAAAGTAGTGAAGCCATAATTTTTAGATTTTTTATATGATTAGTAAATAAAATTATGTTTAATGGAAAATGTTCTCCATGATGTTTTTATTAGTTTTAGTTCTTTGAGTGTTTAGTTTTGATGAACGATTTTGAGTAGATCTGAGTTTTAAAGTTTAGATTTTTATGGGTTCCAAAAGTTTTTCTTGGTTTTGATCTATTAAAATATAGTATTTTAGAAAATAAATTTTTGGGGTTGATGGAGCACTTCATTTCGAGCATTTTGGATTTTGTTTTACTTGATTTGGGGTTAAAATAAAATTTTTATGAAGAAAACTAATTTTTGGAGCTTTTCTGCCATGGCTGAACTTGCTATCTGGAGAAGATGAAGTTCTCATACAGCCAGCACAATATGCGACTGAGACTTCCATGCGGCATGATCCTTATGCGATTGGACTCTTTGTTGCATAGCCAACCAGTATGTGTCCATTTTATTGGAAGCATGATTGACCATTACACAAAGTATTCTGGAGCTAAGTGACAGAATTCCTTATGTTTTGTTCGTTGGACGAATGAGAAATTTGCTAAGTTCAAGAGACCTCCATGCAGCATCGACCTCCTGTCACGACCCGTACCCGGCATAGGGGCACGAGTGCGTGGGTACGTCCAGCCTACGCCGCAGCATCGGCGGTAGAACGCTGTCTATGTCAATAATCTATCTAATCATTCTCACGCGAGCATCCAACTTCATAAGGAGTCACAGATAGCACAATATAATATGAACAATACTCAATCACATAGCTAAATCATGATAAGATATCGAAAAAATAAATAAACCAAATTGTAACACAAGTCTAAATAGAATAATCTAACTCAACAATAATATCCAAGTCTCAACAAGGTATGCCGGAGACAAATCTGGTACCATAAACTGCTAATAAAAACTAACTAAATAACTATTGATCCCGGCTAGACCTCCCGGAATCACACCTGGCTATAAGGTCCAAGTCAGTAGCTACTCTCCCTGTGGTCCATAAAATATCGGATACCCGTCCTCTAAGGCATAGTCTGGAAAAATATTTCCGGTCAGGATGGAGCAAAGTACATCTCTAACAGCAGTTATACATCAATGATATAAACTATGTAGCAGTAAATAGATGAAAATATACAAGATGCATATACATGTACGAGAGATATATAATAAAGAAAATACTGTAAATACTGTAAATAAATGCGGGAAGGAACAATATGTCAATGAAGAAGAATAATATGCCTAAGTGTGTGAGTACTAACTTTAACATGTGATCGGCTTGGGAACTTGTACACGAGTACGGGCTTGGCTAGTCATACGTGCGGTGTATGACCAACACTAACATGAGAACAAGACTTGTACATGAAGGATATGATCACATATCTACACTAAAATACTCCCCACTCCCGACTGGTATAGTAGATCCAACCATGGTACGCTATGGCATAGGATTCTCTAAGAAGGTAGCAAGTCTCCCGGAGAATCAGTGTCTGTACATGTACAAGATAAACAATGAAACAAGACTTGTACAAGATACACCATGAACAAGGAATAACATATCATGACGAGATCCAGATATACCAATCCGTGTAACCATCGTGTCAAGAAATATGGATATTTACACTAAATATAATGAACATAGAGGATATCATAAATAAGAAACTATCAGAGAATGTACTCGCCTGTGGTCCTTTGCTGGTATGAATCAGAATCCAAGTCACAGTCCAAATAACCTATGTATTACAATTTTACCATATCAAAATATAATTTATTTTAATTTATTTAATTCTGGAATAATTACTCTAAAATCCTATTTTAATCTTATTATTCTGATTTTTATGTCAAACCTAATTTTGCCCAAAAGAAACTAAATTTATATCGACTCGGGACTCATGACATGCAAATCGAGGCAATCTGTTGATCGAAAAGTCAATCGACACAAACTCGACTTTCATGCATGATTTCTTGTAGATTTTATCATCAAAAATATGCTGGAATTTACGGCTCATCCGAATTCAAATTCGTTTGGGAATTATGGCACATACAAATTTTGTATCGTGCACCGATGGTTAAATTCTAACCTAGAAGTTCTACAGAATTAAAAGTATATAAATACTTTGAATTAAATTCTGGGAAAAACATATGTCAATGATCTCGACATTAGCTTTCTGAAACTTTAAACGGTTCATGATTCTGATCCCTGGTTCTCCCGAAATCGTGAAAATATTGAAACACGTCTATTTTCGGACATGCTGTGCTCTACGAATTTTTCAGAATTTAATAGTAATAATTTCATAAAACAAATTATATAATCAGAAATCTATCCTCAATATCTTTCTAACGCAAGAAACTAGACCTCGTTTGGAGTCTGGAGCTATACGCAATGACTTGTGGAAGATGAAGGAACCTATATGGCAATTCTCCAAAATCTCTCTCTCTAAAATAATAGGATAATTAGGGTTATAGTAATATATATATATATAGGGATGTACCTGCGGCTGAATAGATATTTATAGGCTGACACGTGTCAGAATCTGATTGGATGGTTTTTGTTATATTATTTGTTTTTGATTTGCCTTTATCAAAACATTATTTAAGTCGTTTTAAATCTAAATAACTCAAAATAAATATTAAAAATAATCATAAAAATCTAGAAAAATTACAGAAAATATATTTTGAATTTAAAAACTAGAAAAATATTTGGGATAGTTTTATATTCATAGGTTTTCTACTATAATTAGGAGAAACTCTAAACATTAGTTTTACCCATTTAACTAAAAATAAATACTAAGATTATTCCAAAAATTCTGAAATAATTCCAGAAAATATATAATAATATTATAGACCCTAGAAAATAACATGTGCCTATTCTATATTCCTGGGATTGCACAATAAATTCTACAAGTCCTAAAAATTAGTTATTAGTCTAAATAACTCCCAATAAATACTAAAAATACTCAAACAATTCCCAGAAAATTCTAGAAAATATATTTGACTATTTAGAACCTAAAATAAAAGTTTGGGATATTTTTAGTTAAGTTTGGACATAAAATAAATTCTTGAAAGTTCTAGGAAATTAGGGTTAGCAGTTTTTAATTAACTAAAAGTTATGAAAAAATTCCACTACCCCAAATTAACCTAAAAATAACATTTAAGCTAGAATTTCAGGACACGGAGGTTACACCTCCATGCGACACCGATACATATACGACAAACAGGCATATGCGGCAAGCAGAGTATGCGGCCACTTTCCTTCGGACGCATGACTCTGATTATTTAGCACATATTTTCATGATTTTTGTCTTTTCTCTCTGACATTTTATGGTCTGTCACATCCATCACTTCAGTCACTTCACAGACATGCATTTAATACACGTCACTTCAGCACTTGTTCCAAGAGAGTGGACTTTTGTCCGGAGCATGCTGTCTGGAGCCATATGCGGCCTGAGGTAGCATGTGGCCTGGAGCTATATACAGCATGGGGTAGTATGTGGCCTGGGGAAGCATACGGCCAGCTCGTCCATGCAGCCAGTTACTCATGCACATGATCAGTGCATACGGCCTATTCCATGCGACAATCCATGCGTTCACTTCTCATGCGCGTATGTGATCATGTGCGACCCTAGTAATCTATGTACACATTCTACGATTTCTTGGGTTTAGTTATTTTATTTGGAATGTTTCTTATCATACCCTATGTGGTTGGTCGTGGCTTCTTGCTTGTGTTATTCTAAGGAAGAGTGGACTAAGAACTTGCTATGTGCTAGAATTGACTATGTACATAGTATAATTATATTCTGTAGTAGACCATATGGCAACCCAGAGTAAACTCAGATTAGTACATTAACTTATCATTTTTCGTCGGATAGAGTGAGTCTGTAGTTCTGCTCGGAAGATAATCTGCAATCCCGGTCCTTGTTTGGTTTAAGGATTGTGGATCTACTCCAGAGTGGTTCACACTTTCTCTCTTACTCACGTTCAACGACAAAATTATTAATTCAAGGATTTTACATAAATTTAGGCTTCCAATTGATTGATAGTCTGTGTACCTGATTTGAGGAGATTATATTTTTGACCAAGTGTCCCAATGTGATAAGGCTCATATGACCAACTGTAAGTTTGGTGATTCGACCCAATTTCTTGTATCCATGCTGATACTATTACTACGTACTATATGTACATGTATTATAATATGCATTGAGATGCGACATAACTTGCTATGTGCTATGAGATTATATATTTCAGGTTGTGCATCAAGAATACCTCATATACTATGCGACATATGATATTATTATATCATTCCCCAACACGGTCATGGTATGTGGGTCAACTACTAAAGCGTGGCTAGGACTTGATTGATTGTTGCATCACGCTCGGGTGAATCCAGTTTGAGCTATCAAGTAACAAAGTGGATTCGTATCTAGCGTTGACCGTACTACGGTACGACATATAGGAGGAATGATCATGTGACTACGCCATGTAATTCCAGATAACCATAGGGTTAACTAGATAACTAAAATATGTAGAGCATTTGGAGGGACAGAATCTCGCGATCGTGCTTAACTAACCACCCTCAGTCATATGGGAAGTGAAGGTTGGCCCCCATGGATATTGTTTAAATCCTCATTAGTGGATAAAAATATTTGATTATTGTATTGTACTATATGTTCTATGCGATCTTAGCACGATGGCCTTCCGAGGGACCGGTGCATATTACTATGTGCTATACAGCGATTTATGGCTCGACTAGCCCCTTCTAGAACATGGCTCGACCTGAGGATTCCAATATTGCATTATTCTTTTGAGATAACTCAGACTCCACATAATAAGCTGTAGGATTGATTGGCCGATTTAAAAGAGTATATGATGGTATTCTAGGGACATAAACTATTATGGTGCGACGGTTCAACCCTTATCCTTGTTTGGTTGTAGGGTTGCTTCAATGTGTCATAATAGGTTATGTACCGAAGCTGCATGTTATATCTATATCATAGCTTGTATTGTGGCATGTATGTTCTAGATTATATAGATATTTTATATCTTCGTCGTGTTCATAAATAGTGAGTCGTACCCTGTCTCAGAGTAGTGTGACACATCTTGTCCTTGTTTGGTTGTAGAGGTATCCTACTACTTCGATGAAAGGACATACGCTTGCAGTTGTGACACGAATTCCTATTTTATGTAATTTATTGGCCTTTGCCTCATTCACTTATGCTCCTTTGTGGTACTTGCTCTCGGGGACTGACCCTGTTGGTTTTGCTTGGCCAGGTCTAGTAGTAGAGCCTGAGGATCCTATTATATATCCGACCGATGGCGCACACCAAGAGGATGTCTGCCGAGGAACTTGAGTGGGTTTATTCTCCCCCCCCCCCAATATGAGTATCATTTTGTATTATCTTTTGGCGTTTAGCCGACGACACTTGTTAGCTGATTTATCTGGACATTAGTTCCTCTATATGATTGTATATTATTTAGACCGAGGCTGACTTACAGTCATGTACACTTGAAAATGTACTAGTATACCATCTTGTATAACTAGTTTTATGATTATTCTGATAGAGCGTCAGGGACGCCTAACTGCTTTATCTTACATGTTCATTATTATTGTTTCTTGGTTGATGATTGAAACATAGATGTTCTTGACCCTAGGTGACTTGATTTTAGCATGCACCCCTTGTCTAGTTACAGTCGTGATTGTCATACAACGTATAGTACCTTGTATGGGGTTGTGGGCTATGTCTATCTCCATATTTTGGTACTGGGATGTGACATCTATGCCATCCTAGCAGAAGTGAGCGAGATCGAGTTCTACCCAACAATACAAATCTGGGTATTCAATGATCTTATTGGAGACGACATATATGATACTATCGAATTTGATGAAGATAGTTGGGACGAAGAGGCCCAGTGTCGCAAATAAGCTAAATAGTTCTATGTGCAATATAGATACTTCAGTGAAGACGAGCCCAAATGGATATTTACAGATAGACTACGTTTAATTTTCACCGACTTGCACCTAAAGGCTGATTTCAGCATTGAACGGACAAATATTAAAGAATTTTTTAATAACGTAAAATTTGGACCAATTGCCAAAGAAGTTATGGAAGAATGCCATCAAACATACACACTACTACTGTCACGCCCCAGTCCTGTAAGGGCCGATCATCCTCGCTTGGTCCCTACGGAACCGTTCGTCCTCACTTGGACGCGATGTCGTGCAAGCCTAAGTTATGATTGCACCCGGTATAGTACCTGTATAAGACACAAGTTAGACAAAAATATACATATATATAGGCATAAGATTCAAAATACAGAGAACCAAATTTGAACACATTTGATAGGAGCACAAAATACTTTCTTTATTGAATACTTGAAGATTGGATTACAAAGTACTTGCTTGGCTGATTTACAAAATATGTCATATATGGCTTACAACTCATTTTACAATCCCAAAACTAGCCACAACGCCCACATATTATGTCCTTGTAGTAAGACCAAAATTAAAGCAACTAGCAGAAGAGCAGTTTGCACACAGGAGAGGAAAGCTAAGGAAGCACAACACGAGCACAATCCCGCTGGAATGATGCGCTAAGACTGGTTCAAAATGCTCGCCAAGCTCTCGCTACCAGAACCTGGAGATTTGTCCACAAACGTGGGTCAGTACTATAACATATACTGGTGAATTACCGTGGCCAAACTCACCTAGAAATTCTACACTAAGTAAACATGTGAAGCTAGCATTATTAAGGTGATCTTTCTAGTTGTCTAGTTTCTTTGAACAATTAGTGTAAGAAAACATAAACAATAGATAGACTATGCATATGATAATTCTTACCCACGATCGAGCGGTTATCCCTGCAGACACACAAGTTAGCAATAATTTGCATATATAAAGCTAACTTATGTATCAATCTTGGTATCAAATAATAGGTATACAAGAAGGTAAACCTAGCATGCGACCTAACTATATGACGGTCCATGAGTTGTCCTACTGATGGACAACAACACCCCCTAGATCCCTTAGGACCAGAACATCAGGGTGCTCTCACAATCTCCACCAGACCGACCGATTTCCAGTGCCCCAAGAATCGTTCGAGAGACTATTTACCTTGTGCACAATTTGACCGAGACCAATACATGACAAGCAACATTCTATCAGCTCAAAACTATTAGGATGCACCAAACATGAACAAGCATATCACTATCTAATAGCCACACCCCCTAGATCCCGTAGGACCGGAATATCAGGGCGGGCTACTAGACTCTTTTCTTTCAATCTTTTACACGGGACACAATCACTAACCATAAAAGGTTCGATACACGATTTAGTGACGCAGCAGGTGAGTAAGAGACAAACATTAACAGAAGTAAAGCAGTAACTTTATATACCTTTTTGTATGCAGTTTATTTCTTTTAGCATAACTTGTAGTGAATTAACATAGAACTAAGGAGCATGCAACTGAGTAGGCTAGCGATCATTTTATTAGACGTGCAGACTAAAGGATTCATCGAAGGGCCAAAACCACTCATCGATTGAATCGAATAAGAGGATGGGGAAGCCTTATGCAACGGTCACTCCTTGGTTATGCATCCTAAAATTGTAACAATACTTGGTTAGCATCTATCGATCTATTTTCCTTACGATTCGAAAAGAATACGCAAGTGAGAAAAGCGAATCATAAAAACCAAGTCATCGAAAGCAAGACAAAACACAAAGCAACACAAAACCAAATTGCAAAACAACCAACGAAAACTCTTGGACTTATTTCAATAGAAGTCATTCTATCAATTTGAAGGGTTCATTGCATTTCGTCCGTGTTGATTTGGCGGTAAGGTTTCTACGAGACTCGATTCTCAACCGAGTCAAAGTAACAAGTGTTCCATAATTATCTGTTAGGAGTGGGGCATTACATAATACCCACTAAGAAGAAGTTTTGTCCCGAAACTTAAAAGATCAAGGGGTCGATAAACGATGCATCAAGAGGTCAAAGGAATTAGACTCACCAACATTGTGTCCTCTCATATCACGCTCAATATTCAGTTGATACACTCTAGCCCTTCCCGTCTGTTCAGTCTGCTTATTGGCTTGAGCTAGGGAGAGATTCTGATTCTGCCCACGTTCTGCATTGTTATTTTGATTCTGCTGTGCGGACCTCCTAGTTGGACAATCTCGGAGTTTATGGCCTGGTTGTCAATATTTGAAGCACAGCCTGTTGAGGAAATGAAAAGCTTCTTTAGTGTGACCGTGACGGCCGCAGTAACTGCATACTTTTTCGGGATTTTCATCTGTATCGATCTTCTTCTCGCCATTGCGATATCTTTTTGTCGGAGGATTTCGAGGAGCCGATACCTTTTCTTGAGCATTATGCGGTATGAACTGCTCATTCTGCACCGCTTCCTCAAAAGCCTGTATGTACGATGTACATTCTCGATTTATAACATCCTTTCTCAGGTTGTCATTCAAGCCTCTTATGAACCGATGTGTACGGGCCCTCTCATTATGAATCATTGAGCTAGCGAACTTAGCAAGCTTAGAGAATTTTGACTCATAATCTTCGACGGACATGCTCCCTTGCTTAAGTTCGGTAAACTAATATTTTTTTCTCTGTTTGACAGCTGGCGGGAGATATTGTGCAAGAAATGCATCTCTAAATATCTCCCAAGTGATTTTGTAGTCGCTGTGCCTTGCGGCAAGATCTAGCTTCTTGATCTGCTAACAAGCGTGCGCATGTAACCGCAGCTGTATGGCTGCACACGCCACCCTCTTATTCGTATGTATCCCAGCAAACTCAAATAAGTCCTCCAACTTGGTGACCCAGTCTATCACCTTATCCGCCACGGCCCTGCCTTCGAACTCTGGAGTGTTCAACTTCAGGAACTTAGCGCCCTTAAAGGTAGACTTTTTGACCGCTTGTGAAGGTTCATCTGCTCCTGCTAAGCCAGCTTCTCAAGGCGCGGGTGCGGCTATCGTAGGTGTCACGACGGTTCCTGATGCACCACTGTTGGCCACCAATATTGTCACTATTTGAGTTAGTGAGTCAAGCTGCTGTTGTTGAACCAGGGCTCTAGCATCAGCCTGTTGTTGCTGAGCATCGAACCTTTCCTGTTGGGCCTCATATCGGCCATTCTGATTCTTGAATATAGCAACCAACCTATCGATTTGGTCATCGCTCATGCTCGTTGCGCACGATGTCCCTTGATTACCTGTTTTAGTTATCTTGCTACAAAATAGAGTAGCTTACATTAGTCTCATAACGTATTATGGACTTGTTGCATGGGAAGTTAGACTTTTATACTTTTCAAGATCGGGACATTAACACCTTCGATTTGCTTATATAGATTTGTAACCATTTTCGAAATTTGGGACTTTTGAAATCGCTTGAAAACATTATCATTTTTGAAAATGATATTTGGAGAGGCCAAGGACGTAAATCCGTGCTCTGATATCATATGTCACGTCCCGGTCCCGTAAGGGCCGATCGTCCTCGCTTGGTCACTACGGAACCGTTCATCCTCGCTTGGGCATAATGTCGTGCAAGCCTAAGTTGCGCTTGCACCAGGCATAGTACCTGCACAAGACACAAGTTAGACAAATATATATAAATATATATATATATGCACAAGATTCAAAATGTAGAGAACCAAAGTTGAACACATTTGATAGGAGCACAAAATACTTTCTTTATTGAATACTTGAAGATTGGATTACAAGTACTTGATTGGCTGAGTTACAAAATATGCCATAGATGGCTTACAACTCTTTTTACTAGCCACAACGCCTATATATTATGTTCTTGTAGTAGGACTAAAATCAAAACAACTAGCAGAAGAGCAGTATGAATACATGAGAGGAAAGCTAAGGAAGCACAGGACGAGCACAGTCCCGTTGGAAGGATGCGCTAAAACTGGTTCAAAATGCTCGCCAAGCTCTCGCTACCAGAACCTGGAGATTTGTCCTCAAACGTGGGTCAGTACTACAACATGTACTGGTGAGCGACCGTGGCCAAACTCACCTAAAAAATCTACACTAAGTAAACATGTGAAGCTAGCATTATTAAGGTGATCTTTCTAGTTGTCTACTTTCTTTGAACAATTAGTGTAAGAAAACATAAACAATAGATAGACTATGCATATGATAATTCTTACCCACGGTCGAACGGTTATCCCTGCAGCAGACACACAAGTTAGCAATAATTTGCATATATAAAGCTAACTTATGTATCAATCTTGGTATCAAATAATAGGTATGCAAGAAGGTAAATCTAGCATGCGACCTAACTATATGACGGCCCATGAGTTGCCCCACTGATGGACAATAACACTCTCTTAGATCCCTTCGGACCGAAACATCAGGGTGCTCTCACGATCTCCACCGGACCGACCGATTTTCAGTGCCCCAATAATCGTTCGAGAGACTATTTACCTTGTGCACAAGTTGTCCGAGACCAATGCATGACAAGCAACATTCTATCAGATCAAAACTATTAGGATGCACCAAACATGAACAAGCATATCACTATCTAATAGCCATACCCCCTAGATCCCGTAGGACCGGAACATCAGGGCGGGCTACTAGACTCTTCTCTTTCAATCTTTTATACGGGACACAATCACTAACCATAAAAGGTTCGATACACGATTTAGTGGCGCAGCAGGTGAGTAAGAGACAAATATTAACAGAAGTAAAGCAGTAACTTTTTATACCTTTTTGCATACAGTTCAATTTTTTTAGCACAACTTGTAGTGAATTAACATAGAACTAAGAAGCATGCAACTAAGTAGGCTAGCGATCATTTTATTAGACGTGCAGACTAAAGGATTCATCGAAGGGCCAAAGTCACTCATTGATTGAATCTAACGAGAGGATGGAAAAGCCTTATGCAACGGTCACTCCTTGGTTATGCGTCCTGAAATTGCAATAATACTTGGTTAGCATCGTTCGATATCTTTTCCTTATGATTCGAAAAGAATGCGCAAGCGAGAAAAGCTAATCATGAAAACCAAGTCATCGAAAGCAAGACAAAACACAAAGCAACACAAAACCAAGTAGCAAAACAACCAACGAAAAGTCTTGGACTTATTTTAATAGAAGTTATTCCATCAATTTAAAGGGTTCGTTGTATTTCGTCCGTGTTGATTTGGCGGTAAGATTTTTCCGAGACTCGATTCTCAACCGAGTCAAAGTAACAAGTGTTCCATAAGTATCCGTTAGAAGCGGGGCATTACAACTAGAAGTTGGCGATTTGTTTCCAATCAATGAAGAATAATCGAAAGAAGATGATCCATCTGAAGATGAAGTTCCTGAAGACCAGTTAGGAGATGAAAATCCTGACTTGGAAGATGATGATCTTGGAGATGAAGATCTTAACATTTTTGGAGATCTTGATCTTGACAGTGTTGAAGAACACAATCTCAACAATATGTTAGAATACTGACGGACTCCCGCCTTTGACATCTGACTGCAAGATAATCCAGCACACGAAAAGACGTGGTGGGCCCATCCAACTACTTTATTTCACATCCAAAACAGCTTTAATAAATGAGATTCTCTACTTTGTGTCATGTCAGCTGAAAAAAAAATCTTTACTTTATGTCACATCTACTTTACCTAAAGTAACTTTATGTCAGTTCAATTTTATGTCTAGTCTATCCTTATGTCAGATCAACTTTAATTTTATGTCTTTTCGGGTCATTCCATGTTTTGGAATAGATTTCTTGTAAAGTCCTATAAGAGGACATCTCTTCTTCTTCTCAGATCATCTGAATGACTCTCACCCCCTCTTTGTCATATTTCAGAGTTCTGAAAAGAAGAGATCTTGGCAGTTTAATAATAGTTTAAAAGTTTCATCTTCATCTTCCCAACTTTATATATATATATATATATATATATATATATATATATATATATATATATATATATATATATATATATGGGTAAACAGAATATGAGTCATGTCCATGTGGGCCAATAGAAATGGATTCCTACATCCCATGTGCACCCATGTGCATTAATACACTCTATTCCTATTGGTCCACATGTGCATTGTCTCATGTAGAAATATGAGCATATGGCTTATTTCTATATATATATATATATATATATATATATAATTTTATGTCTTTTTTAATCATTCCATATTTTGAAATAGATTGGATGAATTTGACCCAACTCAGTGTCCCAATCCATTTTTTGACCCAATTTTCAAAACATTGATTACATATATGTATATTGTGTAGTCCCTAACAAACCCATATTGAGGCAAATATGTTAAAACATAGGAAATATGTGGGTCTCTCTCTCTCTCTCTCTCTCTCACATACACACACACACACACAAGTAACGTATTCTTTTCTCCGGTGAGGGCCCCTCCATCTTATCACCCTTGTTCTCTCCTCTTTCGGTTGACAATGGAGCAAGATAGAATAATGGTGCGGATCCACACATCCCAATAACGCGCATTCATTATATTCAACTCTCACTCAATCTCGATGAGAGCTCTGGATAGAGGTCGGTTCGCGGAGGAGATGATGCTGGACCTCACCGACTTCTGCGGATCCGGGTCCGGACCCGGACCCGAACCCGTGCTCGCTTCGACCCACAACCACAAGAGCATCATCGAGCGCTCGGTGAGGGTCCTGCTGCAGGGACTCGGGGAGGACGGAGAGAGGGAAGGGATCAGGAGGACCCCACTCCGCGTCGCCAAGGCCTTCGCGCAAGGAACCAGGGGTGAGCAGCTCTTCCTCTCATGCCAAAAGAAATCTCACTTTTTCTATTTTTCACGTTTCAAATTTTTGCAATTTTATGAAAAAAAAAAAGGATGGGGGTCTTTAAGGAATACGGGGGGATATGGTCGTCCCAAAATTCCAACTTTGTTAGAAAACCCCAGAAAATTGCGATAGAGGATGCTTTGTTTTTATTGTGTTACTTCTTTTCCTTCTGTTTAGGTATTTTTGTATGAAAGCTTGTTCTTTTATTTTTAAAATTAGGATTTTTAAATTGCTTTTGTAGTACTTTGCCTTTTGGGCAAATAAGGCTTCTTTTTTAGTTTTTGGGTCTCTTATAATATTAGAAATTTGTGTTTGGATCTCCATATTATCCATAGGAGGGTTTCGGACTCTAACGACTGACTTGACCGACCGTCCAAAATGGAGACCTAAACACAATTTTTGAATATTATACGATACCCTAGTGAAGTACTTTGGAGATGAGAGAAGAAGAAAAGTATGAGAAAAGTGAATAGGAGAATGGAGATTACACAAGTGCATGAAATGTTAGGTTGTATCATGTCTATTTATATTGATATGTAATACACCCACAATTACTATTATACCCTCATAAGATAAATAACAATAATTTTAACACTCCCCCAAGCTGAAGCATATATATCAGACATGCCCAGCTTGCTACATAAATTAGAAAATGAATCACGAGCAAGTAGTTTGGTGAGGATATCACCTAATTGATTCTCAGATCTAACATAAGGAGTGGTAATCTTTTTCTTCAGCAACAAATCGCGAACAAAATAACAATTCACCTCGATATGCTTAATGCGCTTATGAAACACTGGATTACTTGCGATAAAAATTGTCGACTGATTGTCACAATACATCTGCATAGAAATAGGAATCATAATTTTCATATCATGAAGAAGGCACCGCACCCACATCATCTCAGAAGCTGTATGAGTCATCGCACAGTACTCGGACTCTGCACTAGAACGAGCCACAACATTCTATTCCGCTTCTTATTACGCCACGTTACAAGATTGTCTCCCACAAAAGTACAATAGACAGAAGTAGACCTTCTATCACTGCGACTGTCTGCCCAATCAGTATCACTGAACCTTATCACCGTAAACAACTGGGAAGGTTTGTACAACAAACCATTTCCAGGTGTAGCCTTCAAGTATCGTAGAATGCGAGAGATTGTCTCCCAATGTGGTTGCCAAAGGGCATGCATAAACCGACTAACTACAGCTGTTTAGGTGATGTCTGGTCATGTAATAGTAAGAAATATAAGTTTTTCAACTAGCCGTATATATTTTCCAACATCCTCAAATAACTTTTTCCTGTCAGAATCAAGTTTGTCATGATAATTCATAGGATTCTCAACTGGCCGACCATCTAACAGTCTAGTTTTTTAGAGCAAATCTATAACATACTTGCGCTGCGACAGATATACACCATTCTTAGATCGAGCAACCTCAATACCAAGAAAATATCGAAAAAGATCCAAATCCTTAGTATGAAACTGACGAACTGAGGTAGTCCTTAAACTCTACTATCCCAGCATGATCACTCACAGATATAATGATATCATCTACATAAACAATCAACACGATAATACCTGTTGAGGAAGAATAACAAAATATCGAATAATCTGATATGGTACGTCGAAATCCATACTGAATGAGAACTTAACTAAACTTGTCAAACCAAGCTCGAGGTGACTATTTCAGTCCATAAAATGCTTTCTTCAATCGACATACAAGTTTTTCACTTCTAGCCACAACATATCCAGGTGTTTGATCCACATAAACCTCCTCATGTAAGTCACCGTGCAAGAAAATATTCTTTATGTCCAGCTGATATATAGGCCATTAGCGATTAACCGTCACAGAAATTAAAATCCGGTCTAAATTCAACCGAGCTACTGAAGAGAAAGTCTTCATATAATCCATACCATATGTCTGAGTATACCATTTTAGCATTTTACTACCAATTATACCTTGAGGCGCTCAACTGAACCATCCGGATGATACTTAATGGTGTACACCAATCTACAATCTACTGTCTGCTTCCCAAACATAAAGTGATGTAAGCTCCCAAGTATGATTTTGATATAAAGCACATATCTCTTCATCCATTGTATTTTTTCAATCAGAAGATGACATAGCCTGCTTATAAGTTTTGGAAATGAAAGTAGAAGACAATGAAACAACAAATGCATGAAATGATGAAGAAGTACAGTATATGAAACATAATTAGAAATGTGATGCTTGTTCTTTGTGGTAGAAAGTCGTTTACTTTTTCTGAGAGCAATGAAAATATTATCTGGATCTGTGGTGATGGGAGCAGAAACTGCAGGCACGAAAGCTGATTGGTTGAGTGCTAAATTCTGCAGAACCACTAGCATGTCCTTGGATCTCTGATAAACCTGTAAAGGGGGAATGGAGACGGAAACTGATTCAGGAATAACCGGAAGTGGTATGGAAGATACCAAATATGATGAAAATGGAATAAGACGGTCTCCTGAGGTAAAAAAAGGGGGTACACTAAAAAAAGGTAACATCTGCACTGACATAATACTTGCGTGACTGTGGACTGTAATAACGATATCCTTTTTGAGTACGAGGATAACCAATAAAGACACTTCAGAGATCGAGGAGCCAACTTATCTCGATTAAGTTCCAAGTTGTGAACAAAAGCGACACATCCAAATACTCGAGGAGGTAAAGAAAAAGGAGAGACATCTGTATGCAACATAGAGAATGGAACTTGGTTATTTAATACAGATGATGGCATAAAATTAATTATATAACATGCAGTAAGAACATTTTCCTAAACTGTTTAGGGACATGCATGTTGAACATGAGAGTTCGAGCCACATCTAAAATGTGTCGATGTTTATGTTTGTATATACCTTTTTGCTGAGAGGTGTGGACACAACTAGTTTGATGAATCATGCCACGATCAACACTGAAAGTGTTCACAGAAGATTGAGTATACTCCAAAGATTATGAGAACGCAAAAATTTGATGCATTTATCAAACTGAACATAGACTTCATTATAAAAGGTAGATAACATACTTGAAAATTCAGATCTTTCATCAATAAAAATAATAAAATATTGAAATTCTTTTGGACTTTTGACTCTAAATGGACCCCAAATATCATAATGAACAAGCTCAAAAGACTGCAACTGGCGACTCTTAACACGACAAGAAAAAGAACTACGATGATGCTTGGTTAATTGACAAGTCTCACATTCTAGAACAAAAACATGACTCAAACTAGAAACAACTTGACGTAATTTAGCCAAAGACGGATGGCCCAAACAATAATGTCACTGCAACGGAGAAGTAAAAACAGAAGTGAAAGACTTTCCAGGTAAATATAAGTAATATAGTTCATCTCTTTCATGTCCCGAACAAATCATCTTCTTCGTCCTGAGGTCCTAAAAACACAAGAATTGAAAGAAAATATTACACAACATTGTAAGTGATTTAATTAACTGGCTCACAGATAGCAAATTGAAAGAAAAGTCAGGCACATATAATGAATCAAATAATGGCAGAGAGAGTTTATACCAGTTGTCTTCGATGTGACCGAACAATCCACAATAGTTAATCTACTCATCGAAGACTATTGTTTGGTTAACTCTCTCTTTCAAATAATCACAATAGTGAATCTACTCATCGAAGACTACTCTTGTGGATTGTTCGGTCATATTATATAATGAATCAAGTTAGGCACATGATGAGTAGATCCATCAACCAAGATAATATTATGTTTCATAGAACTACGATTATGAAAGAGTTTATACCCGACATGTGAGAATTTGCTCCTGAGTCGATGACCCAAGAGGTGGATAGTGATTGGGTTGCCACAAAAGCAGGATTATCTATATGTGTCATGATTGCAGCAAGTTGGGACGTGGTACTAACAAGCACGTTCAACTTCTGGAGAATCTATTCAAATGGAGATGAGGTATCGAATGCTGAAGTCTGATTGAAATATGAAGTATCATCTCTAGGATCAGAAGTGGTGACTTGGGACTGCATATTTTCATCATACATTTGATGTGCATATTCTGGTTTACCCCATTTATCCTAACAGTAATCATCGATGTGACCAAACAATCCACAATAGTTACACTTTCGTGGTTGGCCACGACCACTATTACTACGGTCATCACCACGACCATTGTCTTTACCACCACGACCATTGTCTTTACCACCATGACCATCTCCTCGACCAAAGGTACGACCACAATCTCTACTACCACAACTACGTCCACCACCACGACCAACAGCACTAGTAATTAGGATAAAAGAGTCATTACTCGGCACCATAGAACTATGTCATTTTAAAGAACTATTAAGACGGGAGAAAGTATCTGCCACTATGGGTAACTTCTCTCCAGCAAGGATCTGAGCCTTATAAGGTTCTAGCGCAGGATCTAATCCGGCTAAGATAAGTGACACATGAAACTCTTTCTTCTGTCGCTAAGCTTCCGTCAAATTAGTAGTAACAAGATATTATAGCAGCCAACACAGTCTTCTTTGAAGCCAAATATTCATTCACAGACTTTTCATTTTGCTTTGTATTAAACAATAACTCGTACAACTCATATATATGAGTCACATTCCGCTTTTGTGAATTTGATTCTTCCAGAGATGTCCAAATCTGTTTGGAGGATTCACAGCACTGAACATTATAAGCAATGTGCGGCTCCATACTATGCCACAATCACGACGTAACGTATGCATCGACACTCATCAAATCCTTATAGTCAGCGGACGTTTCAGGCAGAGGTTCTTCCGTCAAAACTTTAACTTCTTCTTCGTCCTCAACACTACTTTGATAGACTTGGACCAAGTAAGGTAGTTCGTACCATTGAGTTTCACCGCTGTAATCGATTTTTTTCAGTTCATCATTATGAATAACAGTAAAAGGAGAACCATCTCCGCTACCCCTACCAGCACTATTAAACTCGGCAGAAGATTCGGTCCCCACCATACTTGCAGATGCAACAGAAAGACGAGATTTCTGGAACCCTAGATCTCACAACAAATTACAACCGACGACGACTCTGTAGAAATCTTAGATCGCATAAAAGAACCACGAACGATCACGAACAACGAACGACGAACGACGATCGCGAATCATAAAATGTAGACAAAAAAGAGCTAAATTTTTTTTAGAGAGGAGAGAAGGTGAAAAGTACTTTGATTGGCCAAGTCGTGGATGGGATGTATAGTACCTTCAAAAGATGCTTTGATACAAAGTGAAGTTTGGAGATAAGAGGAGAAAGTAGAAGTATGAGAAAGGAGATTGCAAGGACATGAAACCATATGTTGCATCTTATGTCTATTTATATTGATATGCAATACACCCACAATTACTATTATACACTCATAAGATAAATAACAATAATAATTCTAACAACCCTAAATTAAACGAAAATATGTGGAAAATGTGCTTATGTGACTTGGATTATTTAGTTTTGCATAGTAGGGTTGGTATGACTGGGCTATTTATTTTTGTGATAAATAATCGAGAATGAGATTTGTGACACTATTGTTTGCTTATACCCTGAACTCAGTAGCCACACAACTCTCCGGGGCTCTTGAGTTGCAAGCATTTATCAATGCGGCCGGGATGAGAGACATCTGACAATACACGATGTCCATGAAATCGTTCTCATCAAAATTGATATCTTGAGGGTTTGTGGCTGCTGAGATCAGGATAGAAGCAAACAACAGTGTCATAAGTCTCTTTCTCGATTGTTCATGACAAAACCAAATAACCCAAGTCACACGATTTTTACCATGCAAAACTAAATAATCCAAGTCACACAATCCCCACAATACAAAACTAAAGAACCCAAGTCACACAATACTCACATATTCCCGTTTAGTTTTACGGTCAGGTATAATATTCAAATTTTACGTTTATGTGTCCATTTTGGACGGTCAGTCAAGTCAACCATTAGGATGAGACCCAAATTCTATTTTGGACAAAAATGGAGACCTAAATGCAAATTTTTAATATTATGCGAGACCCTAAAACTAAATAACCGCGTCTTTTCTCCCGTTGTTGTTGGTTATGAAAATCAATAAGTTGTAGCTTTGCTTGTATCATCGGTTGCTCTTTATTCAAGAACATGAGCTAGGATGGTAGCTTCCCTAATTTGGTTTGTGAAAAAAAAATATTACCATCTTTTATATTATGACCTCAATCCAAGTTCATTTAGGTCGGCCACTTGTCGTATCTTTCAACATCTTTCCGCTAATCTATCCAAGGTTCTAAACGACGGTAGGCGGGTGTGCGGCGGAGAGAGTCCGCCTACCGCCTAGGCTGCCTAGGCACCACCTAGGCGGCTGATACATTTTGGATATTTTTTACTATTTTACCACTTTTTTTTGCATAATATGCATATTTGAAGGGTGTTTCATGCATAACTAAGTTGTCGAACAAAAATTTATGAAGTTTTAGTCTTGTAAAAGTGAACAATATGTCTATAATGTTTGCAAAACCTTTTGGTCAAAGTATTTTGTTAGGTATTGCTCCGCCTAGACGCCCACTTACGTTGTCTCACATCCGCATGTGCCGCCAAACCTCCGTTGATCGCCTATTCTACCGCAAAAGCGGTGCAGAGAGAGACCGCCTACCGCCTAGGCGCCGCCTAGACGTTCGTCTCAACCGCTATTTAGAACACTGAATCTATCTTAGCATTCTTATTTCGGTTACTCTCCTTTTTTTGTCCAATACTTTGATCTATAGAACCTTGCTGTGTTGGTGTTGGGTGGGGTTCCCAACCTATGTGGAGAACATCCGGGGCGCAACGAGCATCATACGTATGTTAGAGAAGCTCGGGGTAGGGGAGGAAACAACCTGGGTTTGATTTGAACGAGTATCGAAGGTTGCCATAGCAGTGTCAGACTGGACAGTATACTAACAGAATAGTATCAGTATACTGTTATTTGCTCCAAGTTTCAACCTAAAAACAGAATTCTGACAGTATATTGACATAGAACCTAAAAACAAAATTCACTGTTTTGGGGGTTGAAGATCCAAACCACGATTGGATCTTGATGAACGGTCAAGATTCGTTGAGGGTTAGGGTCACTTAACTAGGGGTTTCCTAACCTAACCCTAGCAAACTAGAGAAAAATAATGAGAGAGCTCTCAAATTCTGTGCAACTTTCAATGGAGACGAAAAAGAGATTCGGAATTTCAGGGATGTTTTGAAGAGACATTGATACAGAGAGTTCTACAACGGTTCGTCTTCGTCATCTCGTCTTTGGTAACCCTTAGTTCTTATTAATCTATTTCCATCATTGTTGAAGAGTTGTGGTGACGGATCGGTAGAGAAGTTTGTTAAGGAATCGGTGTACTTCTTTATTCCTTAGTGGTGGTCTATTTCTCTCATTGTTGAATAAGTGTGGTTACGGATCAGTGGAGAAGTTTGTTAAAGAATCGGTGTACTTATTTATTTTTTAGTGGTGGCTTTTCGGATTGAACTCCGATCGTCCCGTGATTTTTTCCGTTAGGATTTTCCACGTAAAAATCGCTTGTGTTTGCGTTGTACTTATTTGTGTGAATTTTGGTATCGTGGTTGAGTTGTACGATTATCTTCGGTTCATGACATGTTTCTTCCAGTTTGGGAACAACAATTTTTTCGCTGGTTCCGTCGTTCCCATCAGGCTAGTCTTACAGTTCGCTAGAAAATTTTGTATGTTCTCTAAAAAAATTTCTTTCAACGTCAACGTCAATGGTATCTGGTGGCCATGGAGCTCCAGAGAACAATCTTCCTATTCAACCATCTTGTTTTAATGATACTGTTTTAATTCCGTTTCAATCATGTGTTAAAGGTAAAATCTAACACGAGTTTTGCTTTAAACACATATTGGATCACTCAAGTGCGGCATGAAGCTCTTGAGCCGGTAGCTATGCCCTGATCGGCAAAGGGGGGTGGTTAAGAAAGTCAAGCAAACTGTGCATCTTTCTTTCTTTTTTTTCTATTGGAGCTTCCCTCACTCCTTTTATTGAGCAAAATGATGTGAATTGGGCTTTAATGAACTCTAATATAATGAGCTCTAAATGAAGTGCCAAGTATTCTCGGACTGATAAGTCAGTTGTTGGATTCTTGCTTTGTTTTTGGCATGTTTTTTTGTTTCCATTTTGTGCAAGTCTTTTCATGAGTTGTTGAAATGTTTGTTTGTTCATCTCTATTTTAGATTTTTTTTTGTCTGTTTTTTACTTGTCTTTTGTTATATTCAATGGCTATTCAAGTATCTTTGATATGTTATATATTGCAGAAACAGAAAACTATTTCTTTTTATGGGTTTTCTTTGTGAGGATTGGGTCCTTGCTGGTTCCTCTATTAGGACTTAAACAAAGATCCTTAGGTTGGGTTTGTATTCCATATTTTGCTTGCTTCTGCCTGTGGTTTTGTAAAAGCAGCAAAAGCTGTTTGGTCAGTTGCTTTTACTTATATTTTGATAAGCTAGTCTTTTTTCTTGGGGGGGGCTGGCTTCTGAAAGAAGGGGAGACAACTTTCAAAAGTTGCTTCTGGTTTTGATTTTTGAAAAGCAACATCAGTACAAAACCAGGCCTTGGCCGGGCCTGTCTGGTTGTCATGAATTGAATTTTGAAATTTTGATGAATCGACTAAAATTCATCGAACTGAGAATCAATTTGAAATCTCAAATCCATGTGTTTGGTTGGCATAGTGCACTTTAATGAATTGGAATTCGGAATGCCAATGTACGTTTGGTTGGCATGAACAATGATACAATTATCTTTTCATTTTTGAGATGTAGTATTAGCTTTCAAGTATTAATCAGTACACAAACTATATTGCAATAACTACCTTTTGAATTTGGTAGGTAAATTTGCCATGGATACCAGGTACCAATTACAATTCATTGAATTTGAATTCACTTGTAAATAAGTAAATTCCAATTCCCATTTTTGGACAAAAATGGGAATTGAGATTCTATAGTGACTTCCACTTGCCTAGTTCATTTTAAACCAAACGCTGTGAATTGGATAAATTGGATGAGTTGCAGTTCATAGTGACCAAGCGGGCATCAAGAGGCCTCTCTTTTTGTCCCTTTTTTTTTCCTTCTTTGCCTGAAATGCTTTTTCTTTCCTTTTGACTCAATCCCTCTTTTGAATTCAGCTAAACTGATTTACTCTTATGGAAATTTGTCATGCCCTAACTTTTAGCTTGAATTACGGACAAAGGGTTGTTAGACAACAATTACTCGTTGAAAGACAGACACCCTTTGGTTGGGGACGGAAGTCCTTTCATATTTCATATTTTGTTATTTTTGTGACATTAGTGAGATTTTGCAATTTTGTCATCAAGTATCATTATTTTCATCCAAAATTGTCTTTTGCTTAATGGTAGTTGGGCTTTACTATTTTCTATCCTCTGTTTATGTCCTGTTAAATAAATCTAAGATTGATGGTCGGATTCATTAGGCTTGTTAATGCACTAGAAACAAAATAAGTACTATCTTAAGGGTTATCAACCGTAAGAAGTAGCTGCATATGCGAAACTAAGTGAAGGTTTCTTTCGTTTCCAGTAATTTATGTATTATGAGCAGTCGGCACTTCAGTCAACTTTTTCTGTTGGAACTTATTTTTCTAATTATTTCAAGTTTTTAAAATTTTATACTGGAAAGGTTGATTTTTTTTTTTTTTATCTTGAACATAGTTTGCCGTATAGGCTGATACCGATACGGCCAATACCATACAGTTTTGCATGTCCCGAGATACCGACCACTACCAATACTGACAGATACCGAGGTTGGGGGTATCTATCCCAGTCAATTCGTCAGAGAAAATCAAAAAGACCAATCAACCAAAGTATAGAAGCATAGTTAGGTTATAATTATAAAAGCATGTGAACAAAGAAAACTTGTTTATAACATGTAAACCAATTAGCAGGAGTGATTATTATTTCATTCAATTTTAAAACTACTAAGAAAGAACACATAAAATACTTAAAATTATGCCTAAATGTATAAAATATTTTTTCTCTAATTTTTAATTTTTTTAATAATTATTTGCTTTTCAATATCCAAAAATCTGATACTCCAACCCGAAACCGACAATACCGCTGATTTAGATGTAACGATTCCAATACCGATAGTGGGAACCTTGATCATGACCCCCCCCCCCCCCCCCCCCCACAACCTTCCCATCCCCCACCCCACCTTCCCCCCCTCCCTAGTCCTATTAGGTTCTTCTAAATTACTTGGTTTCTTTGAGATCATTTATTGCTTTCCAAAAAATATATATGCAATTACTGGGTTTCCTTTGAATTTTGAGTATCTTCAATAACGAGAGGAAGATTTTTAGTAATCAATATCTATACTATCAATGAAAGTTTACTCAATCGAGATCCTTGGTATATACTTTTCCTTCTGGTACAGCTCCACAGTTGTATTCACACAACCTTCAACATCACCATTCCACAATGACATTCACACCAAAGCCTCCAACACAAAGTGTTTGGAGGGTCTGTAGACTCTGTACGTTGTAAACATGCGCTATGTTGGCAGAATGACAATTCAGGCCCCGTGTTGCATGCTGGATTTCTTTTGCCAGTATGATATTTAGTTTTCATGATTCGGTGACCCAAAGTCATTTCTTGCTAGTATGATCTATAGTTTTCGTGGGCCTGAGCTCTATCTATTATGACTTCACATCTCCACTCCTGACTGCTAGCTATTGTGTCTCTCAGGGTATTCAATATGACTTTAGTTGATTATAATACTTGTAAGTAATTATTTGGAATGCTACCTAACTTGGTGTCCAATAGGCAGAGCATTCAATTTTATAAGCTAAAGAGGGAACGTTGGACGGTCAATGCGTTTGTAAATAAATGTGGATGTAGATAATCCATGTGATCTACTATTGAAATAATTTTCTGTCTGCTTCCACTTTTTTGTACAGGCCTACTGATGCTTCAAACTGAATAGCATATATACTTGACTATATGCACTTACGATATTTTGCGCACCGTGTGGTTTGAAGGAACTGAGAGAAAGGAGAAGGAAATGAGTCAAGGAATTGATTTGTCTTTTTGGTAAATTGCAAGGAGAGGAATAATGGAATAGGAATTAGGAAGAATCTCAGAACTTACTATCTTTTCCTTTTGGGAATTGTTTTTTGTTTTTTCTGGCACTTGTAGGTACTGAAATTGATAAGATTTGCAATTGTTTCCCTTTTTTCTTTCTTCCCTATTTTCTTCTTTAACATCATTTGTTTTTTGACAAGCTAATAGATCAAATAGTATTCTAGATGCAACAGTCTTGCCCTCTCTTTTATTTTCTCAAGTTAGAATATTGATGTGTTTTTACTCGTACTTTCTCAGCTACCTCATTTATTACTCCACTACTGTTTACTTTGAAATTATGTAAATGCTTAGCACCCTCACTGAACTGGAAATGGTTTGGTTTTTATGTGGCTTAATTTACCGAGTCTGGAAAAACTATGTTCACAACTTTATCTACTTGCATGTATCGGAAACTTGTTTAACATCAACTTTTGTGGGGATAAAAAAAAAGATTTCAGCACGTTGGTTGTTCAAACTTTGTCTTTCTATTGGCCCCTAAAAGAAGCAACAAAGCTTTTATCCCAAATTTTTGGGGATGCCCACATGATTCCTCCTCTGTGCTGGTTGGCCACCCTTACAATCGAATGAACCATCTAGGCAAGACCTAGTGACAGCACTTTTTTAATTATAACAACATATATGCTTTACACGTAATGTCCCACTGGTCAAAATTTTCTCTATCTATTGCCTCTGATATAACAACAGATAGAGGTCTTATATCCAATCTAATCAAACCGACTTGCTTTTGCTGTTAGGTTACAGACAGAAAGTGAGAGAGATTGTCCAAGGAGCTCTATTTCCTGAAGCTGGTTTGGACAATGGGGCAGGTTATGCTGGAGGAGAGGGTGGTTTAGTTGTTGTCCGGGACATAGATCTCTTCTCATACTGCGAGTCCTGCTTGCTCCCTTTCAGTATTCAATGCCACATTGGCTATGTCCCATCAGGTCAGCGAGTCCTGGGGCTAAGCAAGCTCTCCAGAGTAGCAGATGTGTTTGCCAAGAGGCTTCAAGAACCACAAAGACTAGCGAATGAAATTTGTGCTGCATTACAAAATAGCATTAATCCTGCTGGTGTTGCCGTTGCCCTTAGTTGTTGGCACATTCAGTTCCCTGCAGCACTTCAATGCAATCCAAATCCTAGGCATCCTTCTATACATGGCATGCAAGGTTGGGTTTGCACTTCTGTCTGTTCCAGTTCTGGAGTCTTTAAGCAGGATGGAAACAGCTCTTTCTGGGATGACTTCCTAGCACTTCTTAAGTTTAGAGGTGTAAACCTTGAGTTGGAACCTCCCATTCAGCCTTGGTGCCCCTCGAGATCTTTAGAATTACCTCAATGCAATGGGCATAGCACCAGGAGTATATCAAATGGTAAGCTGTCTTCCAAGACAGTAGTTACTCAGTCTGACATGATTTCAGCTGTAGCTTTGATACTTCAGTCACTTGGGGAAGATCCCTTAAGGGAAGAGCTTATTGGCACCCCTTATCGCTATGTGCAATGGCTGCTGAACTTTAAAAGGTCCATTTTGGAACCCAAGCAAAATGGGTGTAATCTTAGTGGACTTGGTTCTCATAAGAGGATAGGTTGGGACGTTAGCAACAGCCAAGATGAGATCCATTCTGAGCTAAACTTGCCTTTCTGTGCTCAATGTGAGCACCATCTTCTTCCTTTTTATGGTGTAGTGCATGTTGCTTATTTTGGTGGGGAAGGAGGAGAAGTTATAGAGAGATCTTTTCTTCAGTCAATTGTTCATTTCTATGGGTGCAAACTCCAGTTGCAAGAAAAAGTGACAAGGCAGATAGCTGAAGCCGTCTTTGCCGTTCTCAGTAAGGGGGTGATGGTAGTTGTTGAAGCCAACCACATCTGCATGATTTCGAGAGGAATCGAGAAGGTCGGCAGCAGCACAGCAACTATTGCACTTTTGGGTCAATTTGCTAATGACACCACAGTCAAAGCTTCATTTCTTCAGACCATTTCAAAAAGTACTGCCTCAGGGGGGTGATCTCCTATTTCCTTTTACCTTTACATTTCCATTTCCATTTCCATTTCCATTTCCATTTATGGTTATATTCATTTTCTCTTACCTGTTCCAATAATTTATGGGCAGAGTTGTCTGTACCTCAACTAAGTTGAAAATTTTGGAATTATTTTTGACTTCTCCTAATAATACTGGAGAATTGTCAGTTTTTTTAGCTTTAGGAACGATATGGTGTAGCGACAGAAAGTTAATTAAATTCACATAAGTTTCATGCTATCTTACATAGTACTTTTCTTCTTCATGAGATCATATACCCGTTCCCTTAGATGAGATACACATACCAAAATCCTTACTTGTCCCCTTAATTTCTTTGAAACATTCTTTGTAATTTTTACATAGTAGCTTGGAGTAAATTCTTCTTTGTTGAATCATGATAGTTTTAAGCTTTATTTGTACCATATCCAACTTACATTTTCACAATAGTCTTGCAGGAAGTTTTGAGTTGTGCAGTACGTGTTTCTACGAGTTAATAGTCTACAGAGAGAAACTATGGTTGAAGTTTCAACAAGCTTATCCTAGAAATCCTCTTGCATAAATTACCCAACTAAAACCTTGCAATGCAATAGCATCTTGTGTCATGTTTGAAAGTTGCCCTTAGAATTTGTTGTTAGCCAAGGCGCATAGCTTTAGGATATTTCAATGACACTCTTGTGGATAGTAGGGCACTTTCATTTTCTTAAAGAAGGCTTATGATTTGCAGACAAAGCTTGATTTTCAAGGCCATTTATAGGGTAATTGGATGAGCACTTTGGTACTGAAGTGTAGAACTCTCACTTTCTAGAGCATATTCTTTCTATCATTGCGAATTTCGTGGTGATTTGGAGTCAATCTAGTACCTCTTCCTGATTTGCCATTTAGTAAATAAAAAGACTAATAGTAATGGAGGTGCTAGCACATTTTTGAGAGATTGGAAGATTGTTGGTTTGGTCTAAGAAGTTTGGAAGATTGTAACTGGTGTCAGTATAATATCATATTGCAAATATAGAAGATTTAGAGGCAACTTTCTGATGTTGTAATGACCCACATGATGGAGAGTCCATGTCCCCAGTAGACCTGTCAAATGGGCCGGGCTGGTCCAGTACGGCACGAGTCCGGTCCGAAAAAATAGTCCATGTGCTGATCCGATCCGAATAATCGTAGGCCCGAGTCGGCCCGGTCCAGTAAAGCGGGACGTGCTGGGCCTCATATCTTGGCTCATAAGAGGTCCGGTCTGGCACGGCACGAAGACCAAACCCATCCCGGCCCGAGACGAGGCCCGGCCCCGGCCTGACACGACGAAGAATAGCAGCTCTGTCACCTTAGGTTCATGGCTCCAACCTACTGTACATATCTATATTTTATAACTCAAATACAACAAACCAACAACACCTAACAAGTCCAAAATAGGACCATCTCAGCCAACATACAACTCACAAAGTGTTATACCAACTCGTGCAAACATTGCCACACTAGCTAAGTTATAGACAACCAACAATTCGAAAATTTTAACCAACATTCAATTCAGCTTTCAAATGGCCATTAAGAACATACTTACATTGCAGCAAAGTGCTTCAAGCTTAATTGGATAGGAGGAAACACAAGCAGTTTCCAATGCAAATAAAGCAAAACAGCTTAATTAGATAGGCCATGTAAAAAAGGGACTCCCCAGTAACCTGTTATATATTGCCCATTTTTTAGGTCTCATGTAAGCAGTAATTTAAGGACATCTGGTTTCTGAGAAAGGTGGGAAGAAAGGGAGTATAGACAACTTGGAACAATTTTTAGTTGAACTAGTGGGTGTATTCAAATTATAATAGAGCTTCATGAAGAGATAATTTAGCCTTTGTGCTCAAATATTTTATGAGAAAGAAAGAGCAGATAAAAGTCATTGGCATAATTACCTTAATTAAGGATATATTTTGTTTCTCGCTTGGACGTCCCTATTTGCTGCTGCTTGAAGGCTTGACCACGCCATTTCCGTCTCTTTATTCTTCTTCACCATCCTAGACTTCTTTATGGCAAAGGTGTTCATACATATACATATGGATATAACTACCAATTTGATGATGGATATTATCACTAATTGTATATTTGTTCACTTGGATTCTTGACTTACTTCTTAGGGACATTATTATTACAATCCTATGGGTATCTTTTTAGCCTTGTGTTGCCACCCATTAATAGATTTGAGTGCTCCATTCACGTAAACGGGATTTCCTGGTAGATTTTCGAAAAAATGGAACTTAGGCCAACTCCAAGAATATTCAAACCTTTTGAGACTAAAATATGTCCTAAATATTAATTATCAGGGGCGGAACCAAGATTTAAATCCGGAGAGACCGTACTACTATATATATAAATAATTAAAATTGTCATGTTAATTAAACTTCAATAGTAAAAAAATATACTAAAATTCAAACAAAAATGAACAAAAAAAAAGGAAAGCTAATATTTTCGAAGTGTTACAAAAGAGGAATGGAAAAAAAATTGTGCATAAAAGGTATTCAAAATATGTAAAACATTTATGAGAGAGGGGTTTCAAACTCATGTCTATCATTTAGAAGTCTAGAGCACTACAGTGACCGGAGCTTGCTTACTATTTGTACATGGGGAGGTCAAACTAATATGTATTTTGAATGTGCAGGTTTTTTATCTCTACTTTTATAACGAGATTTCAAAATGGCTCAAAAGTGAACTGTCTAAGCCGTTTGTAAATCTTCTACTATTTATTTAAAAAAAATATTATATAAAAAATTGTTGAAAAAAAAAATTTAAATTTGTTGTAAATAATATCATGAAAAATCAAACTTAACCAACCAAAGAGAATGCTTTCCACTTTAACCACATGAGCTAGAATAGATGTTTGGCTATAGCTATATAATATTATGTAGTTAAATAATTAGTTAAAATTTATTTATTTATTAATTTTTAATTACATGAAGATATATATACAGCTTAGACAGATAACATTTTAAAAAAAAAATTATAAAAAATAGAAATATATTCATAACAAATTATAATTAAAATATATTTAAATATTTAAACTATTTAATAATAATATTAATAAAATTATTTTACGTACAATACACGTATATTTACTAGTATATAGTAATTGAACCCCATTGGACCCTTAATAAATCCACTTATGCAACCAAGGATATGGCCTATATAGAAGTTTAGGCTAGTAGCAGCATGATAAAGGAGGGAGGATGGTTGTAGTAGGCAACCGTTGCATAGACAGTCAAGTATGGAGAAGAGTAAGGCTCCCAAAAGTGATAAGAAAACCCTAGGGTTTCTGAAACAGGATTAGTATGGCAAGAAACTGGCATGCCACTTGGTCAATCTCTTTTGACAGTAGTTCCTCAGTTGATCATATGCACCATTCATGGGATATCTACAGGTGAGGCGATTGAAGAAGAGCACTGCAATCTCATCATCATTCCCGAGCCAGCCAATGATGATGATGATGATGATGATGATCGCGTTCATCTCTGCTTAAGATAACCTCTCAGGTTTAGCGGGATCCCACAAGAGGTCGGGATCACAGATGACCCTCCAGGATCGGCGAACGATAAGCGTCAATGGGTGGGCTGCAGCCTTACCCTATGCAACACCTGGATCCGCCCCTGCTTCCAACTAACGTGCACATTCGATTGCAGCCTCCTCAGCTGGTAAGCACGGGTCAGTTGCAGTTCCTCAAGCTTCTCGTGCGATTCCTTCAGGTCCTCAACCTCTCGCCTCATCCTCCCCATGATCATAACCATCGGCTTTCCCATCCTGTAGAGGAATCCGATCGAGGAGAGCTCGATTCTTGTGAGGCTCCATGGTCTTGAGTACGGCTAAGCATTATTCGGTTTTGAACCGAATAAAGAATCGAACCGAACCAAATTGCCTAATAGGTTCGGTTTTATTTTTTTAGGTCGGATTCAGTTATGGAAACCGCTTATTCGGTTATAGGGTTCGATTTCGGTTTCGGTTATTGGGTTCGATTTCGGTTTAAAGCCGAAACCGAATAAGAACATAAAATTACTAAAACACCATATGCCATAACCCTAACTATATATGTTATTTTTCACTCTTTCTTCTCTCTCTCTTACTTTCTGGTACTCGAGAGACGAAGAAAGAGTTGAGTCTCCGTTCCCACCTACCTCCTCCTCTCGTCCCGTTCCCAGCCTCTCGCCCCCGTTTCCAGCCTCTAGCCCACGTTTCCAGCCTCTAGTCCCTACCAAACTTACCACATCTGTCACGCCCCAGTCCCAAAATGCCGAGGGACTGAGCACGTGAGCAATGGCCAGCAGCACGCACCGATGGACAACCCAATTTAATGGATCCATCAGGGCATGCTTAAGCTGTAGTCTAGCAGTAATATGTTACAAGTCTCAGGTATTTCTAATCTCATCCACAGAAATAACACAGATTAATGCCAGGAAATAAATGCAATAGAAATAAGTATGCAATATCAGATAAGGTTATCTCGGGAACAAATCCGAGAATTATTCTGTTACATTCAAGGAAAATTAGACAGGAATTGAAATGCTGAAAATGAAAATACTGTATAGCTGAAGCCGGGCTCAGGAGAAATCTTCGGCCACTATTTCGTCCTCTGTTCCTGGTTCTGCTCCAAGGAGTGCTCCTGTACCGTACACCTCTGGGTAGTTCTCTTCAGCTGTACCTGGGGACATAATCCGGATCCAGGTCCTCAGGGGACAGCAAGGTACAGAAAATACAAGCCAAAATAAACACAGTGCAGCAGATAATTAATCAAGAGGGTAAGCTATGTAACCAGCTAAGTGATATGCAATATGAGAGCAGCACTAGAATTCAGGCTGAAGCCACTACAAGCTCTGTGTCGGGGAGCCGGTAGCGGCAATAACTATGAACTACACTATGTTATGTACTATGTTTTATATATAATATCAGCCTGTAGTCTGTGTGTCTCTCCCCACCCAATGTAATCCACGTCTCATGTCCATGACACGCAAGATCATAACTAATGCAGCAGTCATATAATGTCTAGGAATAAACTGTCCATGTCATACCGGTATCCTATGCAGAATCATCGTGAATATCTCAAGAAGATTCTGTCCATGATAGTGTCAAGTGTCCTGGGTTTTGTTGTACTTGATAGGACAAGTACCAAGAGTAAGGGTATCGAATATCCATCTCTAAATGACGTACCCAACACCCGACTATGATCGGACACTCGGTACGTCACACGTTTCCTAGGTTAAGCAGTTAAAACAAGTTATAACTAAAACAAGGAAATATGCAACAAGACTGTAAAGTTGGCAAGGTATACTTGCCCTCTGATATATAACTAAACCAAGGAATATTTAGCAAAGACTGCAAGTTTTGGCGAGGTACACTTGCCTGTGGTTCCTGTTCCAATTGCGGCTCTGACTTCAGCTGAAATTGCAGGCGGTACTCCGATTGCTGAAACAAACATCACCATCAGATCCAGAAAATATCAATCAGCTAGAAACGCCTGTCCTTGGGTCCAATTTGGAGACAAGGGCAAAAACGGCAGTTTCGGGCCAAAACGGGGTCCACCGGTGGGCCCGCTTTGCACCGAAAAACGCGTCCGGGTCAACGGTCTCCAAATTCACCAAACTTAGTGTCAACAGGTCAGGAACGATGATACGAACCCAACGGAACTTCCAGAATTGGATTCCGATGAGCCGAACACAAAATCGCCCGTCGAGCGGGGCCTGTGGGGCCTACGACACGCGATTTCGTCAACGTTCTCAGAATCGAACCAAACTTGACCCACAGGACCAGCGTATCGCTACGAGTCCGATGGCGCAAGTTTCGTCTCGATCCGACGTGTGTACACAAAGTTAGGGCACGTTCCAGAAAGTACGGATACGGGCGATGTCCGCGGATACGCGTTGATTCCGGTGTGCACGCACACCCGAATCAGCTTCTGCGAAATTCCACACGTCCGTATCGACGAGGCGCTCGTGTCTGTGAAGACCGCACGCGACCAAGTCGTCCCGTTTGGCGGGGCGCACTCAGTTCCGGGGTGAAACAGGGTCTGGTTTTTCCTGTTTTTGGATCGCGGTGTGCGATCACCACAGGACGCGATGCCCCGAACGGTTTGTCCGGACACCGAGAGGGTCATACAGGCTTCGCGTAGAAATTTACAGAATCAAAAACGGAGATCCGAGGTGCAAGTTACGAGTACCTGAAGGGGACCCGAGAAACCGAGTTTTGAGTTGTGTCCGACACGCGAGTTCGTGTCCAGGGTTGTGTCCGGCCTAGGGCTGGGCTCACGGCGGAGGAGGTCGGCGCAGGGACGGCGGGTGGTGGTCGGCGAGCTCCGGACGGCTAGGGTTCCGGCGGGGAATGGTGTTAGGGGAGTGAGGGCGGAGGAGGAGGCGAGGGGGTTTTTATAGGGTCGAGGGAGGGCTCGGCCGGGGACGACGTGGGCCGAGGGAGTCGGCCAAGGGTGGAGGTCGTGGGGTCGTGGCCGACGGGCCCGCGGCGGGCGGCGGGATTCTCGGCGGGGGTCGTACGTGGGAGGGGAGAGGGGTGAAGGAGATGCGGGTCGGGTGCGGACCCGGGTCTGGCCGACCCGCCCGACCCGCTAGGGTGTGAGGTTGGGCTGGGTTGGTTTCAACGGGCTCGGCCCACTGGGCCGGGCCGGGCCCAAAGCTAAAAAAAAAAAAAATAGTAATTAATAATAAATTATTTAATTAATAAATAATTTAGAAAAATAGTTTGTAGGCTTTTAAAAATAGGTCCGATGCCCAGTAAAATTCCAGAAAATTACCCTAAGTCCGGTTTTTCATTTTACATCCAAAAATATTATTTTCATAATATTTTATTATTGTTTATTATCATTTAAAAATTATGGAATAATTAAAACCCTATTTTTAAATTACAGAAAATTCCCAGAAAATTCCAGAAAATTGTGAAAAATCCAGTTTTAAAATTTTGAAAAATCAGGGGGTTTACAATCTACCCCCCTTAAGAGGATTGCGTCCTCGCAATCAAAAGAATAACCGGTCAACAGAGATGACGCGGTCGCAACCATCGTTTGAAAACACATCACAAGATACTTAGGGAAATACCGTTTTCCTAAAAATGAAAGTTATGCACTTCCAGAAAATCTAGTTAAAACAAAAGATCTACAACTTTTATGAAAACCAGGTTGTTATTAACAGGTTGGAATTTACTAGGTTGGGGCTGAGGTCACGAACCAGCGGGCACGAACTACAACAAGACTAAAACGGATAACTACAAATCACTTATTCGCATCAGCGTCCTGCACAGTCAGCGCATAAACTTGCCCTCGTCCTTGTGGTGGATTCCTCTGCTGCTGTTGGGCTTGCTGGAAGAGTGTCGCCTGAGGAGCCAGAGGTGGCCTAGGTGCCGGTAAAGCAGGTTGGGTTGCCCTTGGTGCTCCATCTCGATGCTGAGGACAGTCCTTGGCTATGTGTTGATTGGTGCCGCAAATCAGGCACAATCCCAACTTGCGTCTGCAGTTCTGCTCGACATGGCCTATCTTGCCGCAGTAGTGGCAGGTAGGAAGGGTCTGCGAAGCTGCCCTGGGTGGCGGGTTCGTGTGAGATCTCTTTGCAGATTCTCCCGGTGATGTTCTGTCTGGTGCTGAGGCGATTGGCCGCTTGTGGCGAGACTCCCTCCTGGTGACGCGTTCCAGGCGTCGGGCGGCAGCGAGAACATCTGAGTAGGATGTAGGTGCGACGGATCCGATGAGTCTCTGTAGCTCGAAGTTCAGTCCGTCGAAGAACTTCTCGGCCTTCTCTTCCTCTGTCGGGATCAGGGTTGGGGCGAAGCGGCTCAGACGAATGAATTCTGCGTTGTACTCTTCCACCGTCATAGAGTCCTGAGTGAGGCGATTAAATTTGTCCCGCAGTTCTGATCGAGCGATAGCCGGAATGTACATCTCTTGGAAGAGTCTGGAGAACTCTTCCCAAGTGACTCGATCTGGTCCGAGTCGCGCCTCCTCAGACAACCACCAGTGGTGCGCGTTGTCTGTCAACTGCATTCGGACGGCAGTCATCCAGCGTTCCCGGGGGAGCTCAGCTGCTTCAAGTTGATGCCGTATGTTGGTGAGCCACTCATGAACTTCTGTGGGCTCCTCTTTTCCAGAAAAAGTGCGGGGCTTCAGTTGGCGGAAGTCAGTGATAGAGCCTGTAGATGGCCGTCGGGCTGGTAGGTTGGCCTGCTCCAGTACAGTTACGATGCTGTCCCTCCAGAAGTTAGCTTCGCGACGCTGAGCCTCGTATTGGACTTGTTGCTGAGCTTGCATCATCGCGTAGATCATTTGGAATATCTGCTGCCCGTCAATTGGCTGTCCTTGTGGGAGTACGGGCGTTGGTAGAACGAACTGCGGCGGCGGTGGAATATCATCGCGTCGGAATCGGGAGGTAGGTTGACCTGCCTGCTGGCTTTGTTGAGTTGAGGGAACTCCTCCGACTGGTGTCACTTCGTCGTCATAGGTGACACCTGTAGCTTGTGGGGTTCCGGCGGGAGTCTCATTGCATTCTTGTGGGTCCATTTCCCTGCATCCAAAATAACCAATAAGAGGCGCACAGGAATCAAGGCAAGATGCAAGTCAAAATTAGTTCGAATACGATACAGATATCAAAAACGATTCAAGCAAGTGGATGAGATCCTAAAAACCTTTCCTATTCTTTATTGCAGGCCTGTTCGGTCCCTAAGTTGAAACCGAACAATTTAGTCGTAGAGACCTGCATGGGCCACCACAAAAACCATGTCACGCCCCAGTCCCAAAATGCCGAGGGACTGAGCACGTGAGCAATGGCCAGCAGCACGCACCGATGGACAACCCAATTTAATGGATCCATCAGGGCATGCTTAAGCTGTAGTCTAGCAGTAATATGTTACAAGTCTCAGGTATTTCTAATCTCATCCACAGAAATAACACAGATTAATGCCAGGAAATAAATGCAATAGAAATAAGTATGCAATATCAGATAAGGTTATCTCGGGAACAAATCCGAGAATTATTCTGTTACATTCAAGGAAAATTAGACAGGAATTGAAATGCTGAAAATGAAAATACTGTATAGCTGAAGCCGGGCTCAGGAGAAATCTTCGGCCACTATTTCGTCCTCTGTTCCTGGTTCTGCTCCAAGGAGTGCTCCTGTACCGTACACCTCTGGGTAGTTCTCTTCAGCTGTACCTGGGGACATAATCCGGATCCAGGTCCTCAGGGGACAGCAAGGTACAGAAAATACAAGCCAAAATAAACACAGTGCAGCAGATAATTAATCAAGAGGGTAAGCTATGTAACCAGCTAAGTGATATGCAATATGAGAGCAGTACTAGAATTCAGGCTGAAGCCACTACAAGCTCTGTGTCGGGGAGCCGGTAGCGGCAATAACTATGAACTACACTATGTTATGTACTATGTTTTATATATAATATCAGCCTGTAGTCTGTGTGTCTCTCCCCACCCAATGTAATCCACGTCTCATGTCCATGACACGCAAGATCATAACTAATGCAGCAGTCATATAATGTCTAGGAATAAACTGTCCATGTCATACCGGTATCCTATGCAGAATCATCGTGAATATCTCAAGAAGATTCTGTCCATGATAGTGTCAAGTGTCCTGGGTTTTGTTGTACTTGATAGGACAAGTACCAAGAGTAAGGGTATCGAATATCCATCTCTAAATGACGTACCCAACACCGCGTACGGTGTTGGCACCCGACTATGATCGGACACTCGGTACGTCACACGTTTCCTAGGTTAAGCAGTTAAAACAAGTTATAACTAAAACAAGGAAATATGCAACAAGACTGTAAAGTTGGCAAGGTATACTTGCCCTCTGATATATAACTAAACCAAGGAATATTTAGCAAAGACTGCAAGTTTTGGCGAGGTACACTTGCCTGTGGTTCCTGTTCCAATTGCGGCTCTGACTTCAGCTGAAATTGCAGGCGGTACTCCGATTGCTGAAACAAACATCACCATCAGATCCAGAAAATATCAATCAGCTAGAAACGCCTGTCCTTGGGTCCAATTTGGAGACAAGGGCAGAAACGGCAGTTTCGTGCCAAAACGGGGTCCACCGGTGGGCCCGCTTTGCACCGAAAAACGCGTCCGGGTCAACGGTCTCCAAATTCACCAAACTTAGTGTCAACAGGTCAGGAACGATGATACGAACCCAACGGAACTTCCAGAATTGGATTCCGATGAGCCGAACACAAAATCGCCCGTCGAGCGGGGCCTGTGGGGCCCACGACACGCGATTTCGTCAACGTTCTCAGAATCGAACCAAACTTGACCCACAGGACCAGCGTATCGCTACGAGTCCGATGGCGCAAGTTTTGTCTCGATCCGACGTGTGTACACAAAGTTAGGGCACGTTCCAGAAAGTACGGATACGGGGCGATGTCCGCGGATACGCGTTGATTCCGGTGTGCACGCACACCCGAATCAGCTTCTGCGAAATCCCACACGTCCGTATCGACGAGGCGCTCGTGTCCGTGAAGACCGCACGCGACCAAGTCGTCCCGTTTGGCGGGGCGCACTCAGTTCCGGGGTGAAACAGGGTCTGGTTTTTCCTGTTTTTGAATCGCGGTGTGCGATCACCACAGGACGCGATGCCCCGAACGGTTTGTCCGGACACCGAGAGGGTCATACAGGCTTCGCGTAGAAATTTACAGAATCAAAAACGGAGATCCGAGGTGCAAGTTACGAGTACCTGAAGGGGACCCGAGAAACCGAGTTTTGAGTTGTGTCCGACACGCGAGTTCGTGTCCAGGGTTGTGTCCGGCCTAGGGCTGGGCTCACGGCGGAGGAGGTCGGCGCAGGGACGGCGGGTGGTGGTCGGCGAGCTCCGGACGGCTAGGGTTCCGGCGGGGAATGGTGTTAGGGGAGTGAGGGCGGAGGAGGAGGCGAGGGGGTTTTTATAGGGTCGAGGGAGGGCTCGGCCGGGGACGACGTGGGCCGAGAGAGTCGGCCAAGGGTGGAGGTCGTGGGGTCGTGGCCGACGGGCCCGCGGCGGGCGGCGGGATTCTCGGCGGGGGTCGTACGTGGGAGGGGAGAGGGGTGAAGGAGATGCGGGTCGGGTGCGGACCCGGGTCTGGCCGACCCGCCCGACCCGCTAGGGTGTGAGGTTGGGCTGGGTTGGTTTCAACGGGCTCGGCCCACTGGGCCGGGCCGGGCCCAAAGCTAAAAAAAAAAAAAATAGTAATTAATAATAAATTATTTAATTAATAAATAATTTAGAAAAATAGTTTGTAGGCTTTTAAAAATAGGTCCGATGCCCAGTAAAATTCCAGAAAATTACCCTAAGTCCGGTTTTTCATTTTACATCCAAAAATATTATTTTCATAATATTTTATTATTGTTTATTATCATTTAAAAATTATTGAATAATTAAAACCCTATTTTTAAATTACAGAAAATTCCCAGAAAATTTCAGAAAATTGTGAAAAATCCAGTTTTAAAATTTTGAAAAATCAGGGGGTTTACAACATCCCTTCTCACTTCTCTCGGTTACCTCACTCTCCCACTGTCTCTTTCCTCATTTCTCGCAGATCTTCATCTCCTCTACAGCTCCACCTCAGTGACTATCTCCTCCACCTCCAGCCTCTTTTGAGTCTCTCCTCACAGATCTCAGTGAGTCCGGATCTCCTCCACCTCCGAATCTAGATATTCTCCTCAAATGTTCCACCTCACTCCGGAATACCCAAAAAAAATCTCCACCTTGTAAGTAATTTTTGTGTGTTCTTTTTTGTTCTTTTTTGTTATTTTTTTGTAATTATTTTGTTTAAATCACAGATCTCTTTCAGGCTCCACTTACAACTCGATCTTCTCTCAGATCTCCTCCCCTTTGTAAGTATTCGTAATTTTATTTGTATTTTTTTGTTGTATTTTTATGTGAAGTTCTGGAACATGAATAATTTTTTGTTGTAAATTACACTTCAAAGTTCTGGAACATGAATAATTTACTGAAAGTTCAAACCTGTATTATTTTTCTGTGTGTGTGTGCTCTCTTGCATGTCATGAATTCCTGTTGTATTTTTTGTGTTGAAATTTTGTTTTTCCAGTGTTGTGTAACTTGTGTAGCTTGTGTATCTTATGATTTTTTTTGTAACTGAGAATTTTTCTGAACCGGACCATCATTTTAAAGAGCAGTTTGGATATGTAATAGGCCAACTTCTTGCTTTAGAATAACAATTATTGAGATTTTGTTTGTATTAATGTTTTTTTTTTTTGAAAGTCCACTATCATTTATTTGGGTCCGACCCATTTCTAATAAAAATGGCCAAACCGAGAAAACATAATAATTTGGTTCGATTTAAAACGGTTTTTTACTACATTCGGTTCGATTTCGGTTCTGTGTGTACAAATTTCGGTTATTTTGGTTTTCAATATTTCGGTTTGGTTGACACCGATTAGACCGATTCTCAGCCCTAGTCTTGAGGTGATCACGGCCATGATGGTAGGGACCGGGAGAAATTGAGTGTATGCTCGCTGAGGTCCCTAATGTGGTACTGGGACCATTACAGATGGAGTATTTTCATTCATTTGCATGCATCTCTCATTAGCAAAACATAGGGGCAATGCTAGAATTATAATACTATTTACAACCGTCTACGTGGCGGTTGTCAATTGACTACTCTTTTATCCTATTTACAATCTAATTTATTCGTATCTTTTGAATAATTAGTTTGATAAATTAAGATAATTAATTAGAATATAAAATTTATGAACTCAAAATTAATTACAAACTAATTAATAATTAAAATTTTATAAATTAATAAGTAATAAATTAATTACTAACTAACAAAAAATTAATAACAAAAACGTCCAGCCAACTAACAAAATAAAATAACAAACAATAAATTATTACTAGCTAACTAAATAATATTTTATTAATTAAATAATATGTTGTTATTAAATAATATGTTATTCAGCCACACTCGAATTAATTAAATAATTTTAAAAGAAGAAGAAGAAAAAAAAGGGATCCACCCATATGTCAACCCTGGATGTGGGTTTGCAAAAAAAAAAGAAACCACTCTAAAGTCCCCTGATAGGAACTGCAAGAGTCATGTTTGTCGGTTTCATTTTCACTCTCAATCAAACATTGAGTTATAACTTTCATTCCTCAAAATTCTATTTTTTTACCGAACAACTGCATTTCATGGCTCGTGCAGTACTTGCATGAGCCGGCGGAGGGGGCCGGAGAGGCCGGCAGATGAAGCAGGAGAGTGGGGTGGGGGGAGGGGGCGACGGAGCAGTAGAGGGGACTTTGGCTGCTGCAGAAGCAGAGCAGAGCAGGAGGGGGGGGAGAGGGTGGTCGTGGCAGATGTCCGATGCTCGTACATTACTCACATACGATGCTCGTGCACATACTCGCCCGAGCCATAACGTTTTTTCATTTATCAAATCCTAACTCACTTCCTATTTGCCAAACAATCCCTAAAGTAAAGAGAAAGAGTGCTAACTCCTACCCATGTGAGTACTTTATTTTGGCTTTTGATAAGGGCACTGCATATATTACTTGGGGCTAGCCCAGGATTGGGGCTAGCCCAGGATTGAGCAAAGTTTACTCACACTAGCCCATTATTTTACTTGGGGCTAGCCCACTTTCCCAAACCCTTCTCCCAAACCCTCCCCACCCCACCGGAGCCCTCCCCCCTCCCGCCGGCGGAACTCTCCAACTCTCCGAGACTTCGTCTTCCTTGTCAATGGCTCCCAAAGTCGACAATGTCAAGAATCGAACACGATTTTAGGTCATAAAATGTCGAGAATCGTCGACAATGTCGAGCAGTATCGGACGGGACTGTAGATTTTCCTACAGTCCTATATAGATTTAGGACTGTAGGAAAATCGACAGTCCTATGTATATTAAGGACTGTAGAATTTTCTACAGTCCTAAATTTATATAGGACTGTAGGCATTTCAACAGTCCTAAAAATTTAGGACTGTGGAAAATTCTGCAGTCCTGTATACTTATAGGACTGTAGACATTTATACACTCATGAATGTTAAATTCTGCAGTGGATAAAGTTTAGGACTGTCACTATTGTGACAGTCCTAGTAAATACTAGGACTGTCAAAATTGTGACAGTCCTAAACTTACATATAACTGTGCTTACGGACAGTGGGTAAAGTTTAGGACTGTCACAATTTTGACAGTCCTACTTTATACTAGGACTGTCACAATTTTGACAGTCCTAAAAATATATGTCGAAATTTTTAGGACTGTCAAAATTTTGACGGTCCTTCCAATCGAAATTTCAAAATTAACAAAAAATTAAAATAAATTAACTCAGTTGTCGATATATATCAAAATCCCAAATTTCTATCCTTAAAATTTATTAAAGTATTCTGTTATTTAAAATAATAAATTTATTATTGGTACATTAAATATTTTGTAAAAAAAAAAAAAAATTACCAAAAGTAAGATTTGGAGGTCGAAACATCGTTTTTTGGCGATTCTAAAAATTTGAGAAGTCCGTCAAACGATGAAACTGTTTATCCCGAAGTACTTTTCCATACGGTCATTTTGGCTCAAACTGGAGCTTGTTTCGATCTCCCAGTCAAAAGTTATGATACTTTAAAGTTTTATATTTTATATTTTTGCCTGTAATATGTACGTCTTACTTCGAATGAAAATTCTCTCTACACGAATTGTGTTACTCTCGTCGAAAACATACAAATCGACCTATTGTGTGACGAAAAACGATTTGAAAACAAATAGTTATGGCCGTTCGAAGTCTGATCGACGGCAGACGTAATATTCGTACGGTAGATATATATTTTATTTTTTTGGGTTCAATGATAACATATTTTATTTTGGATGTTAAACTAAATAAAAAAATCCAAAATCCAAAACTAACTAAATAGAAATAAACTAAAAAAAAAATCCTGACAATTAAAATGAGGACTGTCAAAATTTTGACAGTCCTCATTGTTTGTGGGACTGTCAAAATCCTGACAGTCCTAGTTTTATATAAAATTTTCAGTGGGTTAAAATTAGGACTGTCAAAATTTTGACAGTCCTATAAATTGTTAGGATTGTCAAAATTTTGACAGTCCATACAAATTGTAGGACTGTCAAATTTTTGACAGTCCATCCAAGTGGTAGGACTGTCAAAATTTTGACAGTCCTGATTATAACAGTCCCGACTTTGGGCTAGCCCCAAGTAACTTTTAGGATGGTGGACTGTCAAAATTTTGACAGTCCTAATTATAACAGTCCCGAGTTTGGGCTAGCCCCAAGTAACTTTTAGGATGGTGGACTGTCAAAATTTTGACAGTCCATCCAAGTGGTAGGACTGTCAAAATTGTGACAGTCCATCCAAGTGGTAGGACTGTCAAAATTTTGACAGTCCTATAACAGTTCCGAGTTTGGGCTAGCCCCAAGTAACTTTTCGGATGGCAAACTTGTAATTTTTTGTAATTTTTCAATGGGCTAGCCCCGAGTAAAATGTGCAGTGCCCTTATAATTTGCCTTTATTTTCCAATCTACAATTGCTAGCATATATTGTTCTTAATACCCTCCAAGTATCCATCTTTCACATTTGCACCTTTAATCATAAAAATATTGCACATCATATTTTAGTTCTTGCAAAATTTAATTGGTCATTTAATTCTGCTTTTTATTTAGAAGATAGATAATATTGCAAAAACCTAACTAATTATGGATTATGCATTATTGCTATGTCTATTCCCAAACTATGATATTATCTAATATAACCTCTATATGTTTAAAATGATAATAAATTTTAATAACCATCTGCCTGCCTCTAAGTTCTAACCAACCGTTTCGTACTATTTAGTGTTGGTTCATCATCTTTATTAACAAGAAATTATACATCATGGTCCATAGCATGTCCAAAAAAATTGTGGTAAACTTAGGCTTTGGGCCGATCCGTGGTTTTTCAAACCAATCCAACAAAATGTTAGAATTATCCAATAAAAGAATTAGTCAAGGTCATATTATCATGGGCAGATCCAAAAAATATAAATTGAGGTGTGCTAGAGTGGGTTTGGATGGACTAGGTGTGAATTAACTCCTACAAAAAAAAATATGAATTTTTTTTTTTTTTTGGAATAGGTTAGAGCCCACCACAGTCCATACCTAGATCCGCTCCTGTATATTATGCAAACTTTTGGGCAAACTCATGGACCTTCTGGCCAAGTCTGACTCCTTATCATCCTTAGTGACTCCTACTACACGGCTAAGATCGACTTTCAATCCTCCACATCAATGGTGGTATCGTCTTTGCCTCTGTCTCCTTGTCAGGGCCGGCCTTGGGGTAAGTCGGACAAACCATCCGGCTTGGACAACCCTTCGGGTCAGGACAACCTTCCAGACTCCCAAGTCCCCACCTCTCCGCCAATAAAGCCTCCGCGGTCCACCCTAACTCCTTCTTGTCAGTTGAACTAGCAATCCACTAGGTCCATATTTTGAGTTTCTACTGGAAAGAACTCGAGTAGCTCAAGGGAAGGAACTCGGAATCCGAGCTCCATAACGTCGTCAGAAACCAGAGACTTCGACGTCGCTGTCATCCCCACTCGCCATCAATTTGTTTGATTTTTTTTTATTTAGTCAAAAATAAGGGACAATCAAATTTAGCTCCGGCTAGGACAATCCAACCCCAGGCCCGCCCTGCTCCTTGTGCAACTAGCTGGTTATTTATTATGTTTTCATTATTTCCTATTAACCTATATCTTCACTACTATAATGTGGTTTGGAAACTGATCAAAAAATATTCGTTTGTCTTTAAATATCCTTCATTAATTAATAAAAAATTAATCTTTCTAATTACCACCGCATGTAAATAACTCATGTAAAAAAATATATTAAAATTACTATAATTACCTAAATGTATATCCAAATTTTTATAATATATATATATATATATATATATATATATATATATATATATATATATATATATATATATATATATATATATATAACAAATCCATTTGAAATATATTCGGACTACCGTAACTAAACAAATACCTAAAGACCCGAAAAAGGAGAAGCAGCCTCTCCGCCAGCCGCCGACATCCGTCATGTATGTTTCTTCTTCTTCTTCTTCCTCGTTGTCTTCTTCATTTGCCTTTTTTTTTCCAATAATGCTAAGTTTACTACCAAATGCTTACAACCTTCTCACTCTCCTGTTATGTGGGCCACCTCCGGTCCCACATTTTCCCTAATGAACGATCGTCACGTGGCGTTTCGACCACGTGGCGATCACCCGGACAGCCACCGGGTCCCATCTCTTTTTCCTCCTCCAATGGACGACTATCACGTGGACATCACGTGACTGTTATGTGGCGGTTGTAAGTGGATTGTAGGCATTTGGTTATAGTCGTAGTATAGCCCCTTTTTTTTGTGAGTGAGAGAAGAAATGAAGTGAGACTGTGAGAAATTTTAATATATAAACACAGTACACACTATTGGCCCACAATACACATATGGTGTTCACTCTCTTTTTTTGTGTTTTTTTAATATATAAACACATGACAGTACCCACAGTAATTTTAATATATAAAAAAAAATTATATTGAAGGAAAAATGTTTTATATATGTTTTATAATAAAAACAGAACTTTAATATATAAACAAATTTATTTTAATTCCGCTGACTGCCTAGAATTAGACGGCCGCTTAGACGGTCTAGGCGCTAGGAGGTTGGTGGTTGCCTGCCTAACGCCTAGCGCCTTTTACAATCATGATATTCAATATTTAAATTATATTTAAACTAAAAAAATATAGTATTATCTAAACATATATTCAAAGTACTACAAAGATATCTGTAATCACCTGAATTTTTAGAAATTTAAAACAATGAATTTTAAGAAATTTTTATATATTTTCTGTTTTTTTAACTAAATAAAACCAGGGTATTTTGAATTTTTAAAATAATTTTAAATGATGTTACTTAATATTATAATATTATGAAAATAATATTTTAGGTGTAAAATGAAAAACTAGACATAGGATAATTTTTCGGGAATTTATTGGACCCTGGAAACATTTTTGAAGACCTAGAAACTAAGTTGTAATTAACCCTAAATAAACACTAGAAATAAACCCGGTTCAACTGAACCAAGCCAAACCAAAACAAGTTGAACCGAACCCAACTCTTAACGGGTCGGGTCGGATCCGAATTGAACCCGACCCGGACCCGTTAACCCATCCGAAACCCTAACCCCAAAACCCTTTTCTTCTCCGGCTACCGCTATATAATCCTCTCTTCCTCTCCTGTCCTAGCTCCGCCACCTGACCCATCCCCTCCTCCGGCTGCCCCGCCCCAGCAGCTCCTCGACGACCATAGCCGCCGTCTGACTGAGAACCCCAACCACCACCAGTCTGTCTTCTCCGGCGACCCCAGATGGAGACGCTCCGGCCGCCTCCAGCAGAGCCCCGCTGCCACTGCCCTAGCCCCGGCCGCCCTCTCCTCACCGTCACCCTCCCCGAGCCGACGAGAAGACTCGAGAGCTTCTCCTCCCCAGAGATCCGTCAATCTCCCCGCAACACCCTAGCTCCGGCCGCCTCCAGCAGAGCTCCGGCCAGCCCCACCTGAGCCGTCTCCGACCGAGTCGCTCCTCCTCCGGCGAAATCCCAGCGCCCAGTCGCAGCACAGTACAGTGTCGCATTGTGTCGCGTCGCCTCGCGGACACGAGAAACCCAGTTCTGCGTAGCCCCGTTCAGGTAACCCTTTCTCTCTCCTCACATCCCCGTTTTCGGTTCCGTCTGTTGTGACGCGTAGACTGCGTAACTCTCTCGATGCCCGTGCAACCCGCTCGGTGTGTCACGTCCTGTGGCGATCGCGAACTGCGATCCAAAAACAGGAAAAATAACACCCCGTTTTCCCCCGGAACTGAGTGTGCCCCGCCAAACGGGACAACTTGGTCGCGTGCGGTCTTCACCGAAAGGTGCGCGTCGTTGATACGGACGTGCGGGATTTCGCAGAAGTTGATTTGGATGTGCGTGCACACCGGAATCAACGCGTATCCGCCGACAACGCCCCGTATCGGTCCTGTTCCAGAACACGTTGTAACTTCGTGTACACACGTCGAATCAAAACAAAACTTGCGCCATCGGACTCGTAGCAATACGCTGGTCCTGTGACCCAAGTTTGGTTCGATTCTGAGAACGTTGACAAAATTGCGTATAGTGGGCCCCGTGGCTCCACTTGACGGGCGATTTTGTGACCGGCTCATCGGAATCCAATTCTGGAAGTTCCGTTGGGTTCGTATCATCGTTCTGGACTTGTTGACACTAAGTTGGACGAATTTAGAGAATATTTGTTCTGACACATTTTTCGGTACGAAACTGGCCACATGTGGACCCTGCTTTGACCAGAAACTGTGATTTTTGCCCTTGTGTCCAAATTGGACTCAAGGACAGGCGTTTCTAGCTATTTAATATTTTCTAAACCTGTTGATGATGTTTATTACATCTTTTGGAGGAGTACCTGCAGAATCCACTGATACAGGGACAACTATTGGTATTCAAACCCCAGGCAAGTATACCTTGCCAACAATGCAGTTTTGTTACATATTTCTTTGATTCATTTATATTGTTGTACATGCTTAACCTAGGACCGTGTGACTTTACTTAGCGTCCGATTAATAGTCGGGTGCCAACACCGTACGCGGAGTTGTGTAACGTCATCTAGAGATGGATATCGTGACCCTTTACATTTTCGTACTTGCATTATCAAGTACGTTATACCTAGGACACCTGACACTATTCATGAGACAGAATCTTCCTGTTCAAGGTGATTCAGTGTAGGTTGCAGGATTGTGACATAGACATTATATCCATAGATATTGTATAACTTGCTGCAATAGTTATGATCTTGCGTGACATGGACATGGGACGTCGTGGACATGAGACGTATGATTACATTGGGTGGGGAGAGACACACAGGCTACAGGCTGTTTTATTTATATATATTTATTATTGTGAGGCTGTAGACTCTACATCAGAGCTAGGCCCATTACGTGATATTACTGCTACCCGGCTCCCCGACATAGAGCTTGTAGCGGTCTCAGCCTGAGTACTAGTGATGCTCTCACTTGCATTTCACATAGATGGTTACATATTTACCATATTTATTTTATTTACTATTGCACTGCATTTATTTTGGCTTGTATTATTTTGTACCTTTGTATGTCCCCTGAGGACCTGGATTTCGGATGATGTCCCCAGGTTTAGCGGAGGATTTCTATCCCGAGGTTTACGGGACAGCAGCAGAAGCAGGAGCAGGAGTTGATACAGGAGTTGTACCGATTCCCGAGGACGAGGTGATGGCGGAAGACTTTTCCTGAGTATCTGTGTTTCGTACTCAGTATATACTTTATTCAGAGATTTATGTTTTGGTCTGTTGAACCATTGTATCAGATTTATATCGGGTTGTTCCCCGAAGTACTTTGTTGAGACTGGTTGTTGATTTTCATTTCTTATTGTTGTTGATCATATTTATCTTCTATGGATGAGATTAGTTTGTGGCATGTTTTAGTAGACTTTGTTTTACAGCTTAAGTACATCCTGATGGGTCCATTAAATTGGGTTTGTCCATCGGTGTGTGCTACTGGCCATCGCCACGTGTCTAGTCCCTCGATAT
>JAYESA010000297.1:250000-262239 GCA_036927795.1 Iris macrosiphon
AAAAACTCAGATTCATTATTAAGACGTGCAAGAATCAGAGAATGCAGTTATGCCCACTCACCTTGATCAGTCATCTCCTGCTTCAACAAGGAGCTCTTAAGGAATATATCCTTTTGAGTCAGCAAATCGATATCTCTTGTACATAGTGCCGACGCAGAGCGGGGCACTACATTATGTGCCATGGAGGAAGACTGCACTTTAGAATCCTCCTCGGTTTCGCTCCAGTGGCCGTTTGGTGCTAAGCGTGATTTTTGTTTTGTTCGTTGACCGTGTCACGAAAGAATGAAGAAGCTGGAATAACTCAGAAAGAGAGTGGCGCCTAGCCGTTGAGAGCGTTTGTTATCTTTTGAAAATAACTGTACGATCTTGGACTGGCCCCCTTCGTATGACCTAGAATAAAAAAAAGGTTCGTGCTACTATAAGGCCTCTAAGTTTCTCCCTCAGGACACTGTTGCGTTTCCATGGGGGGTCCTAGGGGGGAAACCATCCCTTGGGTGCGATAATAGAACACGCATGCCTGTGTCATGACACACACAAGCTTTATTGTCGATCGATAAATCGATCTCTGATGGTCATAAATCGATCTCTAATGCGCATACACGACTAGCGCGCTAGGGGCGCCTATTCTATTAACGCGCGAGCGCCCAGGCGAGTGCGCATGTTCTTTAACTGCGCGCAAGCATATACGTGTTCTTTAAAGGCGATAGCGCATGCATGCGCACATGTTCTTTAAAAGCGCGCGAGCGCACATGTTCTTATTGCGTACACGCATCACACGTGCTTGCCCACAGCAAAGAACACACATGCGTGTGAAGACCGAACCCTCAATATATGTCGTGGGGACTAACATGGGTCTCCCTCTCTCTTCCCTTCCCATCATGTACGGTATGGTAAGCGAATTTTGAGCTAAAAATGAAGATGTTGAAATATGTGTTAAGCATGGATTTTAATTAGTGTTTAATGCACTCATTTTCGACCCGACTCTTACTTACCACACCATACTTTCAGGACGGTATAGGTTGTCGGTCGGTCAACGCGGTGGTATTTGTTTAACCACTAGCCATATAGCAAGGGTAAACCCAGCTCGAAGACTAGGTGCTCCTACTGGACTGATCACTGCCCATATGGACCCAGAAATCGCTTCAATCATGGTGAGTCTCTCGAAGATCGAGTTCACTCTTTTATTAAGGATTGCTGGTTCAGTGTATCATGATATGCGTTTTGATCTTAAAGTTTGGTTGTAAGGAGCGAAGCGACTAAAATTTTTGGATATCTTTCCGACCGCGGAAAGCTGAAAGGGGTCCCAGGTGGGTTCTGGGATCCCGAACTTCCGAGTCATGGGATACTTATGATGCGGGTAACTCATGAAATTATGCCAATCGACCGACCGACTGATGTGGGGTATACACATATTCGGAGGCTAGTCGAGAGCTCATTCACTTGACTGTTCTCCCTCCTCCCGCGCGTGTGTATACTACCCATGGAGGGAGGAAGGGAGAGCAGGCCCTCGTCCCACATGTAGCTACAGTACGTGCGGGCACTTACGCGCGCACGGTTAAAGAACATGTGCGCATGCGCACGCGGTTTAAGAACACCCGCACGTGCATGCGGTTTAAGAACAGGCGCGCCCAGCGTGCTAGCCGTGTATGCGCCCCTGGATGCAATAATAGAACATGCATGCGTGTGTCATGACACACACAAGCTTTATTGTCGATCGATAAATCGATCTCTGATGGTCATAAATTGATCTATAATCGATTTATATCCTAGTTTATCTACTTTTTTATATCAGCTTACAAAAGTGAGCTTTTAGCTCATTTTTAAATATAACTTAGCTAACCTGGAGTGCAGAGAACACGGTCCAGTCTTCCCCAAGTTCTGCTTAATCCAGACTAATTGTTGCACCAGGTAAATCTAGTACCATTGAAACCAGATCAAGAAGGTTGTTTGAGGCCAGGAAGGACTTCAATTCCCTGACTCCAATATGCTATACAAAATGAGCACCTCCGTCTTTTCCAGACAGCCAAATTATCTCGTTGAAGTCCCCAGCTAAGCAAGTGCAAGAATGAGAAGAAACAAGACAAGTTGTCCCAGAGTTCTCGACGACGGATAAGGGCAAATTTTGGATATCTCCCCGAAAGGGAAAATTTGGCCTGTAATTCGGGTCGTTCTCGGTTAAAAATTTGGGAGAACTCAAACCATTGGATGTTCAGCGATCATTATATGGAAAAAGTCCCGTTGTTTTTTTTCTTTAGAAGGCCGGGGTGACATCTAGGCCTCGCCGACTGAGAGGGGTGGACGGGGGCATATGAGTGTAGATAGCTCCGAGCTAGAGGCTAATCAAGAGAGTGAGACACATGGCAGGCATGTCAGGACATGCCGCTACAGTGAGTAGGGACAAGGGAAAGGGAATCTTACCCGCAGTCGAGGGATAGATAAGATCCCGAGGGCGTCGGAGATGAAGAACCACGAACGAGGAAACGAGTAAAATAGGGGATCATCGGAGGCGATGAGTGAAGAGCTGAAAGCCGAACTCCCCACTGGGGACCTTCCCCTCCAGGCAAGCCAGCAACATGAGCGTCTTTAGGAGAGGATGTACAAGCGAATCACAGGGGCTTACCCCGTGAGACCATTAAGTTATATTAAAAAATGAGCTAAAAGCTAAGTTTTTTAAGCTGATATAACAAAGTACATAAACTAGGGTATAAATTGATTAGAGATCGATTTATGACCATCAGAGATCGATTTATCGATCGAAAATAAAGCTTGTGTGTGTCATAACACACACATGCGTGTTCTATTATCGCACCCAGGGGCGCATACACGGCTAGCGCGCTAGGTGCGCCTGTTCTTAAACCGCACGCACGTGCGGGTGTTCTTAAACCGCGTGCGCATGCGTACATGTTCTTTAACTGCACGCGCGTAAGCGCCCGCTCGTACTATAGCTACACGTGGGACAAGGGCCTGCTCTCCCTCCCTCCATGGGTAGTATACACACGCGCGAGAGGAGGGAGAGCAGTCAAGAGAATGAGCTCTCGCCTAGCCTCTGAATACGTGTATACCCCCACATCGGTCGGTCGGTCGATTGGTGTAATTTCATGAGTTACCCACAGCATGAGTAACCCATGACTCGGATGTTCGGGATCCCAGAACCAACCTGGGACCCCTTTCGACTTTCCGTGGTCAGGGAGATATCCAATTTTTTTTCTTTTCGGGTTCAGATTTGGTGACCGAAACCTCCGCAATATCCCTTTCGGGTACATATTTTGGCATCGGTGACTTTAGAGCTCCCGACTGGTTTAGTACCAAACTCTCCGCTCAAAGCTTACTAACCTAAGAGTTCCCCGAACAAACAATCGCTGCCTTCTGGTATCCGACTTAACGTCCCATTTGTGTTAAGCATTTGCATTAAGCAAACAAACTGTTTGTGTTAAGCAAACTTTCATAGAAGATAGGGTATACGGGATATGAGCCATAGGCTCATATTTCTATATGAGTCATGCACATGTGGACCAATGGAAATTGATTTCTTTATCCCATGTGCACCCATGTGTACTGGTACACTTCATTCCTATTGGTCCACATGTACATTGGCTCATGTAGGAATATGAGCATGTGGCTCATATCCCTTTTTTCATATATATATATATATATATATATATATATATATATATATATATATATATATATATATATATGTATATATATATAAAAAAAGGGATATGAGCCACATGCTCATATTCCTACATGAGTCAATGTACATGTGGACCAATAGGAATAAAGTGTACTAGTATACATGGGATGTAGGAATTAATTCATATTGGTCCACATGTGCATGTCTCATATAGGAATATGAGCCTATGGATCATATCTCGTTTATCCTATATATATATATATATATATATATATATATATATATATATATATATATATATATATATATATATATATAGGGGCGGATCAAATGACCCGCCTCTGGAGTCCCGCTCAAGCCCTGCCCTACCACCTAGAAGTCCTCCCGTTGGATGGTAGACCACCTAAGAAGTCCTCTGGTTTGATGGGTGACCTCCCATAGGATTGGTGACCACCTGGAAAGTCCGGGTAATATAGAATGGGTGACCACCTAGGAACTCCTAGGAATGTAGGATGTGTGACCCCCCGTAGGATGGGTGACCACCTAGGAAGTCCTCCCGTAGGATGGGTGACCTCCTGGAAAGTCCTGGGAATGTAGGATGGGTGACCTCCCGTAGGATGGGTGACCACCTAGGAAGTCCTCCTGTAGGATGGGTGACCTCCTGCGAAGTCCTGGGAATGTAGGATAGGTGACCCCCATAGGATCGATGACCACCTAGGAAGTTCTGGGAATGTATGATGGGTGACCACCTAGGAAGTCCTCCTAAGCACATAGGAAGTCCTCCCATAGGATGTGTGACCTTCTAGGAAGTCCAGGTAATGTAGGATGGCTAACCTCCCATAGGATGGATGATCGCCTAGGAAGTTATCGAATTATAGTATGGGTGACCTCTCGTATGATGGGTGACCTCCCATAGGATGTGTGACCACCTAGGAAGTCCTGGAAATATAGGATGGGTGACCACTTAGGAAGTCCTAAAAATGTAGGATGTGTGACCTCCCAAAGGATGGGTGACCACTTAGGAAGTCCTGGGAATGTAGGATAGGTGACCTCCCGTAGGATTGGTGACCACCTAAGAAGTCCAGGGAACGTATGATGGGTGACCTCTCATAGGATGGGTGACCTCCCATAGGATTGGTGACCACCTAGAAAGTTCTCCTAAGCACATAGGAAGTCCTTCCGTAGGATGGTAGACAACCTAAGAAGTCCTCCCATAGGATGGATGACCATATAGGAAGTCCTCCCGTATGATGGGTGGCCTCTTGGGATGTCCGGGTAATGTAGGATAGGTGACCTCCCATAGGATAGGTGACCACCTAGGAAGTCCGGGTAAAGTAGGATGGGTGACCTCCCATAGGATGGGTGGCCACCTAGGAAGTCCTGAAAATGTATGATGGGTATCCTTCTAGGAAGTCATGGGTGACCACCTAGGAAGTCCTGGGAACCTCTCGTATGATGGGTGACCTCCTGTGAAGTCCGGGTAATGTAGGATGGGGGACTTCCTATGTGGTCACCCATCCTACGGGAGGTCACCCATCCTAAATTTCAAGGACTTTCTAGGTGGTCACCCATCGCATTGGAGGACTTCCTAGGTAGTCACCCATCCTACATGAGGACTTTCTAGGTGGTCACCCATCCTAAGGGAGGTTACCCATCATATATTCCCAAGACTTTTTAGGTGGTCACCCATCCTACGAGAGGTCACTCATCCTATATTTCTAGACTTTCTGGGTGGTCACCCATCACATGTGAGGACTTCTTAGGTGGTTACCCATCTACGGGAGGACTTCCTAAGTGGTCACTCATCCTATGGGAGGACTTCCTAGGTGGTCACTCATCATACATTGCTAAGACTACCTATGTGGTCACCCATCCTACGGGAGGACTTCCTAGGTGGTCACCCATCATACATTGCCAGGACTTCCTATGTGGTCACCCATCCTACGGGAGGACTTCTTAGGTGGTCACCCATCATACATTACCAGGACTTTCTATGTGGTCACCCATCCTACGGGAGGTCACCCATCCTACATTTTTAGGACTTCCTAGGTGGTCACCGATCCTATGGGAGGTCACACATCCTATATTTCAAGGACTTCCTAGGTGGTCACCCATCATATTCCTAGGTGGTCACCCATCATATTCCTAGGTGGTCACCCATTCTACTGAAGGTTACCCATCATACATTCCCAGGACTTCCTAAGTGGTCACCCATCCTATGGGAGGTCACCCATCATACGATATGTCACACATATGCATTCCAGGACATCCTAGGTGGTCACCCATCCCGAAGTTTGCGCTCGTGTGGGGCCGCTCGATCTAACAGTCGGAAGCGACGGACTCCAGAGGTGGGTCTTTTGATCCACCATATATATATATATATATATATATATATATATATATATATATATATATATATATATATGACAAACGGGATATGAGCCATAGGCTCATATTCCTATATGAGCCATACACATGTGGACCAATATGAATGGATTCCTACATCCCATATGCACTTGTACACTCCATTCCTATTGGTCCACATATACATTGGCTCATGTAGGAATATGAGCCTATGGCTCATATCCAATTTTTTCCATACATATATATATATATATATATATATATATATATATATATATATATATATATATATATAAGGGATATGAGCCAATGCACATGTGGACCAATAGGAATGGTGTGCACTAGTGCATATGGGATGTAGGAATCCATTCCTATTGGTCCACATGTGCATGACTAAAATAGAAATATGAGCCTATGGCTCATATCTCGTTTACCATATATATATATATATGGAAAAAAAGGATATGAGCCATAGGCTCATATTTCTACATGAGCCAATGCATATGTGGACCAATAGGAATGGAGTGTACTAGTGCACATAGGTCATATGGGATGTAGGAATACATTCTTATTGGTCCACGTGTGCATGACTCATGTAGAAATATGAGGCCTATGGCTCATATCCCGTTTACCCTATATATATATATATATATATATATATATATATATATATATATATATATATATATATATATATATATATTACTATGGCTCATACTCCGTTTACCATATATATATATATATACATATATATATATATATATATATATATATATATGTATATATATATATAATATATATATATATATATATATATATATATATGGTAACGGAGTATGAGCCATAGTATATATATATATATATATATATATATATATATATATATATATATATATATATATATATATATATATATATATATATATATATATATATATATATATATATATATATTGTAGTGCCCCGCTCCGCGTCGACACTATGTATCAAGGTGAGTGGGCAGAACTTCGTTCTCTGATTCTTGCACACGCCTTAATAATGAAACTGAGTATTTTGAATGGTTGTTTGCTTAAAGAGAATGATAGAACCTGTCTTGCATGCTAATAAGAGAACTCACCTAGCTTTTCTTTGAAACAAATTTGTCTGCTTAACTAAAAAGAACCCCAAATGCTTGTCTAAGAGTGAGAGTTTGCATGAACATGTTCCACTATCGCTTGTGCTTCGAGAGAACCATATCGTGTGCTTGAACTTGTTCAGAAAGAGGGCGGCTAGTCCGTAACAAAGAAATATGATTTGATAGTGTTTCATACATTCGCATCGGTCGGACAATGGCTATTGGTGGAGAGCTGAACCTTGGTCACGACTGCTACCATGATAGTGAAGAGCAACCATGAGTCACAGCTGCTAATAGTATCAGATAAAAGAGTCATTGGTTAGCTGGATTACCGCTACCGATCCTGAGTTACTCGGGGACTGCACCGCATATAAGCTAGTTCATTGTGTTGGCTTGATAGAGGAAAGTCCCTAGAGGTGCATTTGCCCCTAGAGTCTATGAGTATAGCTCATGAGACACGCTGCGCACACCCTGCTAATAGAACGATCGACTTGTCTTGTCTGCTTGCTTATATCGAATATGAACTCTGTTTTTTCAAAGATGTTTCCAAAAGAAAGTAATATGACTCCGTTCTTATGTTACATGTAACGAACATAGGTAAAACTAGAAAGATCACTAGTAATATAATATTTTATAATATGAGGAACTGTAGTTATCGTTCACTTCTCCTAGCTTGTTAAAACAACCTGATCGGGACCTCTCCGAGTTCCCTCTTTCGGCCGTAGATCACTGAACTATGCGCCCATCTTCGCTTTTCGATCAGCCGTAGCTCCCCGTGTTAGTTTTAAAGAATGTTGCTTCTGTTCAGTTGTTTTAGACTCACCAGTACTTATAAAAGTATTGACCTACCAATAATTTACTTGCTTGCAGGTACTGCATCGTCCGAGGAAGTGATAGGCGTGCCTCATCCCCAAGATCCAAAAATCTGGTTTCGATTGCCTCATGCTGCTTTCGTATAAAGGGGCATATGAATAAACGATCCCATTGTAATCGAGAGAACCCAGTGCCTCGATTTACCCCGAATACTCAGATGGATAAATGCTTGCAACAATGTCCTTTCGCTACTTACTCGATAGATGCGATGATAGCCAAAAACTTAAACGATGTTGCCTTATGCAGGCGCAACCCCAGGCTCGCACGACATCGCGTCCCGGTATCAAACGACTATACACGTCCCGCGGGAGCGCCGAGGTGCGATAATTCTCGTCCGGTCCGACGGGGGAACGGTGGTCGGGAGGCCTTCGGGACCGGGACATGACATAATGGTATCAGAGCGATTCGATTCTTGGCCCAATCCGTTGCTTCAACTCTAAGATCGATATTGTATTGCAATAGAGCGTTCCATACAATAAGTACATAGATATTTTCAAGTAGTGAAAAAGTTTTCTGGATTGGATTTGTTGCTTGAGAGTTGTGCTTTCGTGCTTGTTGCTTGTGTTTCGATTGAGTACGACGAGGGATGAGGACTATCGCTGCTCGAAATATCGAAAAGTTTATCCTTGAAGTTTTGAGGACAAAAGTTTTTGTTAGTGGTTAAGTATGTAGTGCCCCGCTCCGCGTCGGCACTATGTATCAAGGTGAGTGGGCAGAACTTCATTCTCTGATTCTTGCATGCCTTAATAATGAAACTGATTATTTTGAATGCTTGTTTGCTTAGAGAGAATGATAGAACCTGCCTTGCATGCTAATAAGAGAACTCACCTAGCTTGTCTTTGAAACAAACTTGTCTGCTTAACTAAAGAGAACTTGAAATGCTTGTCTAAGAGTGAGAGTTTGTATGAACATGTTTCACTATCGCTTGTGCTTCGAGAGAACCATATCGTGTGCTTGAACTTATTCAGAAAGAGGGCGGCTAGGCCACAACAAAGAAATATGGTCTGATGGTTCGTCTCGTCTGCATCATAGAGTTTATTTGATAGTGTTTCATGCATTCGCATCGGTCGGACAATGGCTATTGGTGGAGAGATGAACCTTGGTCACGGCTGCTACCATGATAGGGAAGAGCAACCATGAGTCACAGCTGCTAATAGTATCAGATAAAAGAGTTATTGGTTAGCTGGATTATCGCTACTGATCCTGAGTTACTCGGGGACCGCACTGCATATAAGCTAGTTCATTGTGTTGGCTTGATAGAGGAAAGTCCATAGCGGTGCATTTGTTCCTAGAGTCTTTAAGTATAGCTCACGAGATACGCTGCGCATACCCTGCTAATAGAACAATTGGCTTATCTTGTCTGCTTGCTTATATCAAATATGAACTCTGTTTTTCAAATATGTTTCCAAAAGAAAGTAATATGACTCCGTTCGTATGCTGCATGTAACGAACATAGGTAAAACAAAAAAGATTACTGGTAATGTAATATTTTATAACATGATTACTTAGTGTTGGTTTTAGTGAATGTTGCTTCTGTTCAGTTATTTTAGACTCACCAGTACTTATAAAAGTGTTGACCCACCAACAGTTTGCTTGCTTGAAGGTACTGGATCGTCCGAGGAAGCGATAGGCGTACCTCATCCCCAAGACCCAAAAATCTGGTTTTGATTGCCTCATGCTGCTTTCATATAAAGGGACATAATGTATGGAACAATCCCATTGTAATCGAGAGAACCCAGTGCCTCGATTTGCTCCAAATACTCAGATGGATAAATGCTTGCAATAATGTCCCTCCGCTGCTTACTCGATAGATGCGATGATAGCCAAAAACTTAAACGATGTTGCCTTATGCGAGCGCAACCCCAGGCTCGCACGATATCATATCCTAGTATCAAACGACCATACGCGCCCCACGGGAGCACCAAGGCAGGGTGATTCGCGTTCGGTCCGGCGGGGGAACGGTGGTCGAGAGGCCTTCGGGACAGGGGCGTGACATAATTGTATCAGAGCGATTCGATTCTTGGCCCAATCTGTAGCTTCAACTCTGAGATCGATATTATATTGCAATAGAGCGTTCCATACAATAAGTCCATTAATATTCTCAAAGTAGTAAAAAAAGTTTTCTGGATTGGATTTGTTGCTTGAGAGTTGTGCTTTCGTGCTTGTTGGTTATGTTTCTATTGAGTACGGCGAGGGATGGGGACTATCGCTGCTCGAAATATCGAAAAGTTTATCCTTGAAGTTTCAAGGACGAAACTTTTTGTTGGTGGGTAAGTATGTAGTGTCCCGCTCCGCGTCGGCACTATGTATCAAGGTGAGTGGGCAAAACTTCGTTCTCTGATTCTTGCATGCCTTAACAATAAAACTGATTATTTTGAATGCTTGTTTGCTTAAAGAGAATGATATAACCTGCCTTGCATGCAAATAAGAGAACTCACCTAGCTTGTCTTTGAAACAAACTTGTCTGCTTAACTAAAGAGAACCTGAAATGCTTGTCTAAGAGTGAGATTTTGCATGAACATGTTCCACTATCGCTTGTGCTTCGAGAGAACCATATCGTGTGCTTGAACTTGTTCAGAAAGAGGGCGGCTAGTCCGCAACAAAGAAATATGGTTTGATGGTTCGTCTTGTCTACATCCTAGAGTTTATTTGATAGTATTTTATGCATTCGCATCGGTCGGACAATGGCTATTGGTGGAGAGCTAAACCTTGGTCACGACTGCTACCATGATAGTGAAGAGCAACCATGAGTTACAGCTGCTAATAGTATCAGATAAAATAGTCATTGGTTAGCTGGATTATTGCTACCAATCTTGAGTTACTCGGGGACTGTACCGCATATAAGCTAGTTTATTATGTTGACTTGATAGAGGAAAGTCCCTAGAGGTGCATTTGTCCCTAGAGTCTTTGAGTATAGCTCACGAGACACGCTGCGCACACCCTGCTAATAGAACAATCGGCTAGTCTTGTCTGTTTGCTTATATCGAATATGAACTCTGTTTTTCAAACATGTTTCCAAAAGAAAGTAATATGACTCCGTTCTTATGCTGCATGTAACGAACATAGGTAAAACTAGAAAGATCACTAGTAATGTAATATTTTATAACATAAATACTTAGTGTTGGTTTTAGTGAATGTTACTTCTGTTCAGTTATTTTAGACTCACCAGTACTTATAAAAGTGCTGACCCACCAACAGTTTACTTGTTTGCAGGTACTGGATCGTCCGAGGAAGCGATAGGCGTGCCTCATTCCCAATACCCAAAAATCTGGTTTCGATTGTCTCGGGCTACTTTCGTATAAATGGGCATAATGTATGAAACGATCCAATTATAATCGAGAGAACCCAGTGTCTCGATTTTTCCCGAATACTCAGATGGATAAATGCTTGCAACAATGTTCCTCCGCTGCTTACTCGATAGATACGATGATAGCAAAAAACTTAAACGATATTGCCTTGTGCGGGCGTAACCCCAGGCTCGTACGACATCACGTCCCGGTATCAAACGACCATACGCGCCCCGCGGGAGTGCCGAGATAAGGTGATTCGCGTCCAGTCCGGCAGAGAACGGTGGTCGGGAGGCCTTCTGGACCGGGGCGTGACATAAACGGGATATGAGCCATTGGCTCATATTCCTACATGAGCCAATGCACATGTGGATCAATAGGAATAGAGTGTTCTAGTGCACATGGGTGCACATGGGATGTAGGAATCTATTTCTATTGGTCCACATGTGTATGACTCATATAGAAATATGAGTCTATGGCTCATATCCCGTTTACCCTATATATATATATATATATATATAAGAAAAAAAGGATATGAGTCATAGGCTCATATTCCTACATGATCCAATGCACATGTGGACCAATAGAATTGGAGTATACTAGTGCACATGGGTGCATATGGGATGTAGGAATATATTCTTATTGGTCCATGTGTGCATGGCTCATGTAGAAATATGAGCCTTTGGTTCATATCCCGTTTACCCTATATATATACATATATATATATATATATATATATATATATATATATATATATATATATATATATATATATATATAAAAACTCATGTAGGAATATGACCTATGGAACTAGATTTGAGCCATAGGCTCATATTCCTACATTAGCCTATATATACTCATGTAGGAATATGAGCCTTTGGAACGGGATATGAGCCATAGGCTCATATTTCTACATGAGCCATACACACGTGAACCAATAGGAATGGATTTCTACATCACATGTGCA